>VYZW01015938.1:2705-31444 GCA_013401315.1 Balaeniceps rex
AAAGCACCCTCTCATTATGCAAAGCAGAGGAATTGTCTTGTACCTGAATACCAAGACATGGAAACAGCTGACACAGGGAGAAGCTGTAGTCTTAACTATGCATGGGGTATTTTTGGTTGAATGAAGTTTTGGCGCTTGAGTGAATTTGGGAGACTGAGTTTGCTGAACAAAGTTCCCAAATAACAGTTAATTTGATCAATAACTAAATGAATTATGGTTATGAAAAACTAAAATCATGAAATGAAACTCTAAATGAGAAAACATTTAAATTGGAAGTGTATGTTGATGAAGCCAAAAGATGATGGGTAATGACCCAACTCAGATTTCAGGGGTAAGTTTTGTACTTGTGTCATATCTCCCTCTAGTGGCTGATAACAGCAAATACTTGGACAGTCTCTTTTTGAAGAGAAAGACACTAAAAACTAATCCCAACTGGCCATATTAATGTCCATTAGGGATGCAGCTTTACTTCATTACATAATGCCTTTTAGCATTTTTTGTGCCAAAATAGACCCTCTATGTTTCAGGAATTTAATTCTGAACCATGGTTTGTGAAAGTTACCTTCAAACTTAAGATGAATGGATGAAGGTGGTATTTATAGATAAAAGGAAATGCATGTTGTTGTAAAATACAAGTTTAACTGACAAGTTTAAATAAGTAAAAATATTTTATCCCTCTGTTTTTGGCCAGAATTGTCTGGCCAAAATTGTCTGGCAAGGCATTGACTTTTTCCTGTAAAACTTTTCTGCATTAATTCTGTCTTGACTATTTGATGAAATGCTATTTTTTTCCTAAGCAAAATAAGGATTGAAGCCTATGCTATATTTTAAGAGCATTTTGACATGCAATGAGCTGGATGACCATCATTTGATTGGACTACTGGTCTAAATTTGGTAACTGTGAAGAACAGGAGAGGAACAGTATTTATATAATTGTGTTACATGAAAATGTAGAGCTTTCCAGTCAAATCAGCAGCAATTTAAATTAGCATAGATAGTAACAAAACTGATTGAAAAGACTGTAACAGTTTAGTATAAATTTTGTCAATCTGAGATTGGGTTCAGTAGTACTATAACATTAGAAACTAGTAAAATTTCTGTAAATGTCAATAAAAGCCATATAGATAGGTCCCAGAAAGTGCATTAAATATAAGTCAATTGTATGACTACATTTGTACCATGATAAGCATTCTTTTGTGATTTATTCCAGATACTCTGGAAAGTATTTTGGGATACATTTTTCATATATGCTGTATAAATAATGCAGTTACATTGTATGCTTTTAATACATCCTGTATGTAGGACTTGAAAAGGATAAATTGCAATAAATATTGTATTTAAACTTTCTATTCTGTTGTGTCAACATTCATTTAGAAAGAAACTTACCTTAAAAACTTGCAAACTCTTACTCTACACAATCTTGTTTGTTCAAAACATGTATGAATGCAAAAGCGGTTCCTCTGGAGCCTTGATGTTCTTGTCAGTGTTTCCTTTGGCAACGGGCTCTTGAGAACAGGAAGACACTCCCTTGCTAAAGACTAAAGACTCTTCTCAAAGCCAAGTAACAAAAGTAGATGAACTCTTTTATGAAATAAAGAACTATTGACTTGCACAGGATAAACAAGAACTGGGCAGCGCAGCTCTTGCAAAAAACCGCAACAACTTCAGATCCCACAGATAACATCTGAGTACATCTGGGATGATGCTCTCCAGGCTTCAGCACGATGAGATTGGGATGACCGTGGCCCATCTTTTTTTACAGTTTATATCCACTCACTGATAATAGAGATTTATCTTTAAGACTGTCACAATGAAACAATCTACACGTCAACTAAATACGAAGAGGTCATGCAAACATGACAATCACAGTGTTAACTGGTTTGCAATGCTCAGCTGAAGAATGTTAAGTCTTCTACTTGAGTAATGCTTCCCTGTGTACATGTATTCAGTACAGATTGCCAAAAGAACCTCATAAGATCTTGCTGAGATCAGCAATGCTCAGTGCTGAACCTACAACATAGGATTCTGGGAGTTGGATACTAATACTTTTCAGAGAGGCTTTAAATCCTTGTTTTGACATCTGAAGACTTTTAGACACGGACAGATAAGCAAATAGGTAAGACGTAAGTTCTCTCCACATTGTTAAGTCTATAACTCTGTACAGGAAATCCCCGCTCCACAGAATGGAGACGTACATGCTGAGAGTTTCATTCCACTCACATTTTATTTCATTCCCATTCAGCACCTGGGGCTATTCGCACGTGTAAAAGAAGAAATGTGCTTAAGAGACCTGATGAGTTAAGGCCCTTCCAGCCCTACCTCAAGCATTAGAACATGGAAGAAACACAAGAAAACAAGGTGACAGCAGCCATCTACAACTTAAGGTATGTGAAAACTTTCAAAAGAAAAAGGGACCTGGTGGATTAAACAGAAAATACATAGAAGTGAGCATCTATGAGGTTATAATATTCTGTAAAGGTGTGTGTGGTGTGTAGGCATACTGCAATAATCTGATGATTGCTTCCCATATGTAAAACAGTTTGTTGATAAGTATAAGCATACATAGGTTTGCTTGTAAAGAGTTTGGGGCTTTTTTAGAGAAATAAGGTTAAGGGAGGAGTTATTTTCTTTAAATTAAGGAAAATAAAATTAATTATTACAAAGATGCATCATCCTGATTAAAAAAGTTTTCTTTCTTTTAAAAATGAAATTAAAATGAGTAATTTTAATTCCAAATATTCATACATTTTTTTCTCTTATTTTGGGGGTAGTTTATTTTGTACGTGTGGCTTGATTCCTCTCCTCCTGCCCCTCAATATTTCCACCTAGGAGCAGAGAAACTGTAAAAGTATTTTTTTCCCTCCTCAAAACCTACTTTCTGAAGTCTCTTTTGCCCCTTTTCCTAGAGAAAAGAAGTAAGAGTAACATTTATGTATTTATAAAGTTGAAGAAAGGAGAAAAGGACAGTGGAAATGATACCTTTAACAGAAAAGAAGCAAGAGTGTTAGTTTTACTTTTAATACCAATTTTGAGCAGACTCAGATATTTCTGATAGGAAATTTTTCCACCTGAAAAAATTTAGCCAGTTGTGCTTCATGGCTATCTCCCCCAAAATGTCGTATGACTAGAATACCTCAGCTTAGTTGTAACTGGCATTGATAAAACAGAAATAATAAAAATTCAGACACAAATATCTGTTACAGTGTTCCTTGTAACTGGTGTAATCTATCAAAAAAAAAAATCTATGTTAGAATAAGTTACTTAGTTATTTGAATACCTTTCTTTTTAGCTACACTATATATGAAGATGAATACTTCTGGGTCACACTTTGCTTTGTGTTGTTTTTTCACGTGGCTTATTCTTTTTTGTTAGTATACCTGATTTTCTTCTTCTTTGACATTATAATAATTTAATTTTCTTGAAGTAATACTAAATTGCATCGTAATTCCAGCCATGCGATTGCAGAATAAATATTTAACTCTAGATACCTAGTGACAGAAAACAGACTGACTGAAAACTGTATCTAATAATAGCTCTTGAGATAATGTCCTAAGTGAGAAACATAGGAAAGCCTGTTATGTAAGAAATAATAAACCCCTCAGTTTTGTTATATACTTAGCTCACATGAATGCTGATCAAAATATTCAAGAAAGTAATACAAAATAAAGCCTCTAATAAAAAAGGCCAAGCATGCTTTGAGGAAAACAATAAAAATATTACTGTGCACTGCAAATAATGACAGTGTATCAGTCTCCCCAGAGAAGCGAGAGCAAAGTCCTAAGACTAAACTTGCAGTACGTATTGCTGGATGGTAATTACTCACATTCAGAGTGTGGCTAGTGAGGATTTTCCTACACACCTGTATTTCGCTCAAGGGCAAACAATGCGTAGTATATCCACAAGTGCTCCATGCTTCTGCTCCTTGACTGAGAAAGCTTAAATCTATTTTTCCTTCTTCACATTTGTATCTAAATCGATACTGTCTAGATTGCATTGTATCTAGGTGCTGCCCATCTCTCCATAAACAAGAGCATATTTGTTCCGTCTCCTTCCAAATTTCAGCTATTTGTTCATCATTCTGGAAATATGTATTACCTGTAAACAGACTATAGTATTCCAAAACTTAACAGTCCTGAACTGTAAAGATGAACAATATTCCTTCCCAATGACCTTGGACAAACGCAGACTTGGTGAATGGTATTCCAAGCGAGGCTACAGAATGATCAGTCATGATTCCCAGCGGTCATGTTATTTGGACTTTATTATCTTCATTTTTTGCTCTATTTTTCTGTGTTTATGCTGTTTAGCACATAAGCTGAAACCCGCTGTAAATACCAGCATTACTTTTCTGTACATGTAATAACAGCAGTTGAACTGAGTGAACCATCATCATTGTCATGGTTTAACCCCAGATGGCAACTAGGCCCCACACAGCCGCTTGCTCACTCCCCCCACAGTGGGATGGGGGAGAGAATCAGAAAAGTGAGAAAATTCGGGGTGGGGGGGAGAGAGTTTAATAAGTAAAGCAAAAGCTGTGCGCACAAGCAAAGCAAGACAAGGAATTCATCCACTACTTCCCATCGGCAGGCAGGTGTTCAGCCATCTCCAGGAAAGCAGGGCTCCATCACACGTAATGGTTACTTGGGAAGACAAACGCCATCACTCTGAACATCCCCCCACTTCCTTCTTCCCCCAGCTTTCTATGCTGAGCATGACGTCATATGGTGTGGAATATCCCTTTGATCAGTTGGGATCAGCTGTCCCGGCCGTGTCCCCTCCCAACTTCTTGTGCACCCCCAGCCTGCTCGCTGGTGGGGTGAGAAGCAGAAAATGCCTTGACTCTGTGTAAGCACTGCTCAGCAGTAACTAAAACATCCCTGTGTTATCTACACTGTTGCCAGCACAAATCCAAAACATAGCCCCATACTAGCTGCTATGAAGAAAATTAACTCTACCACAGCCAAAACCACCACAATCACGTAAGTGCAGAGCAGTGGTCTGAGATTGTTCCTTCCAGACTCTCACTTCCACGCGGGCAGAAGCGGTGCTCTGTTTCCATGCCCAGCCTTCCCAACTTCTCCAATCTGCACAGGAGAAAGAGGCTAAAAAGCAAGATAAAGTGTTCTTTCATGCAAGATACAGAAAAGTTACATAGATGGCATAACTTAAGCGTGCATTACAGAGGCAGCAATTCAGAGAACTTGTGTCCTGTAACAGTGGGTGATCTCGGGGTGAGAAAAACTCACAGTGATTTCCTCTTCCCTGAACTCTTAGGGAAAGGTTGATCCAGGTTGCGCATAACAGACAGTGAAACGGTCTCTTCAACTAGTCACTTAACTTGGCTTTTCTCACCCTGATGGTGGTATTTTTTTCCATGGGTAGCTGCCTACTTGATTAATCTCATTTCCCCTGGCCCTCAGCCTTTCCATTCACCTTCCAGCTGAGCAAACAAAGGGGCGGGCAGCCATTTTAAAATGCTTCCTCCTCCAGTCCCTCCGGGGTGGGCCCTCCGTTCATCCTGTTCATAAAACAACTGTTTTAACAATCTCTGAGAACTGTGCCTCTTTGCTATTACTTGGATCAAGAAACCTCCACTGGGATCAACTTAAAAAGGCTGACATCTGCCACCTGGGAGCTACCATTCAGCTAACGACCTTATTACTACTAGATGGAGTGGACTTACTAAAGCTCATGGCACTTGTATCAGTTAGGAAAGTTTGCAGTAAGCAGGCCAATGTTATATTACAGTCTGAATTTCTATATTCAGTCCCTGTATCATACGTGTTAAAAAATAAATACCATGTAAAGAAAACTTGAACAAATCTCTGAAAATTAAAACTTGAGTCCTAAATAGGAATTGATACTCT
This sequence comes from Balaeniceps rex, assembly GCA_013401315.1. NCBI lineage: Eukaryota > Metazoa > Chordata > Aves > Pelecaniformes > Balaenicipitidae > Balaeniceps > Balaeniceps rex. The sequence goes on from VYZW01015938.1 coordinate 8,573, forward strand.
GCTAAATGCTACTCAAACACATGGAAATGGCATGGCTTTCATCAATGAAAATGCAAAATAATTGATGCAAGAAACATTTAAGCTTTTGCAGCTTTTTGAGCATGCTGAGAGCCGAGTTCAGCAACAGCAGCCTGCCTCTGCTCTGCCCAATTTCTCACACCCAGACTAATGTGAAATATGTTTTTTGCTATAATACGGATTTTGTGACGGAAGGATCGAGGCTGAAGGTAATTGAGGCGTGCCCAGAGCACCGCGGTCTCAGCGCCAAGGAGCCCGACCCGCCCTGCACAACAACTGCTTGAGCCGACAGAAAACAAGTGTCCGACGTTCTTTTAGGCTTGTGTGAGTGCATCAAAACGAGTCCCTAGCGTTTGGGGTGAAACCCGCCACTGGCCTCTGCCCCCTGAGAATCCCCGTCTTCCTCCCCTCCCCCAGGGCGGTTTCTCCCGCCCCCGACGGCCTCCCAGAGGAGAAGGGGCAGAGCTGCTCGCCTCACGCAGCGGCGTGTTGGCTTCGCGATCCGACCAACTTGGGCCCTGCCGCCCTGCCGTAGCTTCCGGTAAGATGGCGGCCTCCGGAGAGCTGAGGAAGCGGCGCCGGGCCCGGGCGGCTGCCCCGGTGACAGGGGGCGCGGGGCGGCATGGCAGAGGTGGGAGGCGGCTCTGGCGCCGGCCTGCGGGGCCGGAGCCTCCCCGAGCTGCGGGAGATGCTGAGGCGGCAGGAGCGGCTTCTGGCGGACCGGTGAGGAGAGGCGGAGCGCGGGCGCCGAGGAGTGCGTCAGGCCTCCGTCTGGCTTCGCCTGTCCCTGCGTAGGCGGCAGCGGCCAAACCTCTTTCTCTGTTTAACCCCTTTCGGGGGCTGATGAAGCTGCATGCATCTCGCAGGGGCTTCCAGCTTTTGCCGCAGTAGCGGTGCTCTCTGGAGATGTAGGGCTCCCCGCGGGGCGCCCCTCAGCGCTTCCCCTTGGGCCCGGTCCCTGCCCGGCCGCTCCGTAGCCTCTCTGTCGCTGCGTTAGGCTGTGGAACCGCGCAGCGCCTTTCTGTCTGGCCTGGCAAGATCACAACCGGGGGATATCGTTCAAATTATACACGTCTGTGTGGTTTTACAGCTTGTGGGCATTCACAGTAACGACTGTATAGTTATTTCTGGGAATATGGACAGAAAAATGAAATTTGATGAAAATACTAAGCGATATTTTCACACTGCACTTTTCAGAGCAGCAGTTACATCTTTGAGCAGAAAAAAATGTAGTCATTGTTTTATCACAGTATACATCTGAGGCTGCAAGTGCTTTGTATCTTACCACTTTTCAGAAATCTGGTATGTAAATAAGAAATGTAATGTTAGAATGAGAAACCTGCTACGTTAACTATTCTGATAAAACAGTTCTGTATATCAGATTGAAATAGGATTGTTTATTTCCTGTTAAATATATTTTTTTTTTGTCTTAGGAAATTCATTGCTAGGCTTCCAGATAAGGGTAAGAAGATCTCTGATTTTGTTGAAAAGCTGATGCTTGCCATTTTACAAGAGGAAGAATTAGCAAGGACGGCTGAGCTGTTATCTGCTGTCAGGTTGGAGTTTCAGGTGAAACAGGAGGAGATTAATACAAGCGAACAGCAAGTTATCCTAAACAAGGACACAATAAACTGTGAAGATTCTTCAGTCTTCAATGAAAACTCTAATACTAAAGAAGCTTCTGAGATTTCTTCCCAAAGGCAGGAGGGAGAATGTATTGAGCAAGATGCCACAAATACAGCTCTGGAAAATCAAAGGACTCAGAGGAAAACTGATGAAGTAAAGACTGTTACAAAAGATCAGAATCTTTTTTGTGAAGTCGTCTCCAAGTCAGCCACAAGCAGTCATCTGAAAAATGATCAGCAGGTATCTCAGAGCAATGCTGAGGATGGTACAGAAAGTACTGCTGCCTTGGACAACAGTAAAGATGCGCTGGTTGATGCCTTTCAAAAAGTTACAATTGTAGATGGGGATAATAGTGAAAAAGTATTAGAAAAAGAGCAGAATGTGGCTAAATGTAAGGGCAATATCTTTGGAAGCCTGCACCCCAAGACACCACATTATATTGAAGTTCTAGAGTCTAGAGCCAAGAACCCGGTCATAAAAAAAAGCAAATTTAAAACAAATGTGTAAGTATTATGGAGTAGAAAAACCTTTTGTGAAATAATTGACTTGTATAAAACTGGAAATAGTACAGAGCAAGCATGGTGGGTTTATTTTCTTGTGGCGATTAAAGAGATTTAAAGTCATATGACATGTAAGGTTAACATATTGGCTCTTTAGCATTAAGTGCCACAGAATCTCAATACTGAGCGGTGAAACAATTGTTATCAATCTTCGTAGAGTTTCATAGCTTAAGCTACAAAACTATTAAACAAATGGCAAAACTGTCTTGTGGATCGATTCTAGAACTTTTAATAGCAGGTAGCCTTTTGCTTTTCCCACACCTCTAGAGAAATTACAATTCACATTGTCTGTACTGGTAGCAGTAGTGGTTTATACTTTGTGTGACTCCCAAAGCATTGCAATTTCATGTTTGCTAATTAATTGGCATACCTTTTTTTGTTCACTATCAGGAGTAACTTGTGATACTGTCTCTCTGGAGAGAAATGTTTTTAGTTTTTCTGAGCGCTGCTTTTTTTTTATTTGTTTATGGTGTCATAACGCTTCAGATTTCTTTTTCAACTCTTACATGTTGAAAATAACAAGATTTGGAACTGAAATTCTTCAACCTTGTGCTGCAAATTTGGGTCACAACTTTTATGTTTTATCTCTTCCAGATTATCAGAAGAGCAAAGTGGATCATCGCATGGTTCCTCATCCAGTCAATCACCTGGGGGATTTGGCTCTCCAATTACTACTGAAGAAAGACGACTTAGAGATAAGAAACATTTGAATGAAATCACAGCAGCTCGGCTGCCACCGCTTCACCATTCCCCTGCTAAGCTATTATCCGTAGAGGAATCCATAGCAATTCAGATACAGCAAAAAGAAGCATATGAGGTACGAATTTAAGATTTGTCTGAAGAGTAATTATGTAATTGGGATCACTCCTAAAAAAAGAAAGCATAAAGGGATCTTTTCATACTGATTAATTTGATGATGAAATTGAGATGGGCAGACTTTGAGAAAAGGTACTTTTTCTTGTATTTGATTCTTTTAATGATATAATTAGATAATGTATTAATCACTTCTGAAAGTATTATTCCTGCATTAAACAAAATCTAGTGTTATTCTTCATGTGTTGATATGCTAACCTCCTTGCACTCACTTCACCTCTGACTAGAAATTTAAACGTATACCTTGCCTATTAGTCTTTAAAGAGTTTTTGGTCCTTGCATAAATGCAGGCCTAGCAGTTTTTGTTGTTCTTAAAATATGCAAGTATCTGTGTTTGCCTTTATTTATGCTGTGCCTGAAGAATCTGAGTTCTGAGGTTCTTCAAATTCTGTTGTAATGGATTTTGATTTTGTCTTGCCAGGTAGTGCCAAGCTAATGTTTAAATTAGACTCTATTGTAAAAGTGTTTGTTGCTGCTTATTGTTTTAAAAGCACTTGCTAATTTAGTCATCTTGGCACTTCAAGGGAGGTAATTTATTTGGAAAATGGGGACAGATTTTTTGCTGAGGTTGCTGAATGACAAGCATTGCTATTGCTATGTGGTTACTGTGCACAGCTGCTCTCTTATGTGCACTGATTTTGTTCTGTTAAAGCTGACATTAGTGTATCACAGGTGAGGACTGCCACATGGGGAATTTCAACTCTTATAAAAGGTCGTCAAATATTAATAGCACAGTTATGTCTAAGTGTAAAAAGAAACCTGAAATTCCTTTGCTAGTTACTAAAACTTCTAATTAAGCCCACTCTGGAATTACTAATATTATTATGTCAAGTCTATACTTTAGTATATTAGTTTTTTCATGACCAGAATAAAAATGACAACTGAACACTTTTTCTAACTTGTGTCCTTTTTTTTTTTTTGCTTTTATATAGGAAATGCAAGCCAAGCTTGCAGCACAGAAGCTTGCAGAGAGATTGAATATAAAAATGCTCAGGTTTGAACCAGAGGGGGAAGCCTCGATGCAATACAGAGAAGTGAGAGATGAAGATTATTTTTCAGCAGAGGACTGAATTCTAGAAGGGCTATCTGAGGATGAGCAACGTAACTGATCTTATGCAGTACTTCTTAAAACCCGAACCTTGATATTGAGAATGCTTGATCTAGTAATTTTTTTCTTAAAATTTTAACTTTACAGCTATGGGAAGAGTTCAATATAAACCTCATAAATATAAGTGTTATTAACGCCAGTGTTATTTGGGGACTGTTTTGAGCACTTGGGGCAGTTAATCCTTGTGGAATGCCCCATAGTTTTCACCTGCAGCAAAGTAAGCTCTTTAATACACTTTTGCAGGCTATGATGAGTCATCTACAAGAGGAGGTTTCTTCTGTGCAGAAATATGATTGCAAAGGGCATTGGCACACATGTCCATAAAGTCAGCTAAGGTGCCTGTGAACTGCTTGCATGTATGAAAGCTCTTGTCTTGTATAAACATGAGATACTTCTTTTATCTACTTAAGATTATCTTGCTTTTACTGTATGGTGAAAATACATGCCCGGACAGCTACAATAAATATGTGATAGTTAGGCTGTAAGTTAGCTTCTTATCACATGAGAACTTGTTTCTGTGCCCGCACCTTAAAATAACACTTTCTGCTCTTATGTTGTAATAAATAGGTTAAGAATTTCAAATGATTTTGTAACTCAAATTCTGTTTGGGCTTTAAGGGACTCTGCTGTTTCATTTTTGGTGATTATTCAAAGCACATCAAGAGATAAGTTAATCTGAAGTCTTTAATACTTTTATTAAAGGTCTTGGTGTTTTTCCCTATTTTTGTACACTGCTTTAATACCCTGAAATACTACTTTTTCGTAGTCTGATACTATAAATTAAGAGATCCGCCCTCTGGTTTTCTTGGAGAAAAGGTTCTGCGTATTTTGCAGTTTTAGCTGTTCTTTGAAGATAAAAAATTTCTTCAACATTTTCTGCCTTTTAATATGAATTTTGAAAGATAAGCAACACACCTGAGAAGTATTTCACAATGATATTCCACTGTTGACTAGGATATTCCAGCCCTAATATGAGTTCAGTTCTAAAAAACAAACCTCAAGAGATTCCTTGTATAGCCTGGCAACACCTGTTTTCAGACATGCTGCAGCAGCAGTGTGTGTAGGGTAGCTGTGTGTGCAAAGCTCTCGCTGGATGTGTACACATTCCTGCAGGAATGGTGTCTCTGGAAACCAAGGGTGCTCCAGATGAGCATCATTCAAAAAGCTGCACGATGTCATCTAGAAATGGGGGATGAAAGTCTCTGCCACTTCTTGAGTGCAGGCAGTAACTCTCTCCCAAATGCTCCACAAGCTCTTCCAGGCAGTCCTTGTGGTACAATCCATACCCTGGCAATGCGGTTTGACAGGTGGAACTGCTGCTAAGCTAATGTGTGGTATTTTTTTACTAGGTCATCTGTTGTTCATCTGTGATGCCCCTCTCCTGTACCCTTTCCTCTCACAGGTTTCTTGTTCTCATTGTTCATTGGCTTCTCATCAGCTGTCTGCTCTTCCCGTTTCCTCGTAAGACTTATCTCCTGTCACTAAAGCAAATTCATATTCTGCATCCCTGCACCACCTGTTCCCTTTCATATGACATATTGCTCCCTGTATCTGCATTTAACTTCTGCCACGTGTCACACATCCTCCTAGCTGTTGCTATCTTCTCTTGCTTCCTGTAACTCCATCTAAATACCAGCTGTGCACCTGGGCACCTTCTACATACCTCAGTCACTTAAATATCTTGCAGAGACCTGAATGTGTTTGTGTTTCTGCCACAGCTGCCTTCCTACTGAGGCTTTCCTTTCTTATTTCCTATTTTTGGTTTCAGACTGTGCAGGTGTTTGCCACTTCCAGGCCTTATAGCCTCCTTTTTACCACTTTAACCTGTTTTTTTTTTTTTTCCTCTCTCTTTTTTTTCTTTTTCCTTTTTTTTTTTTTTTTTTTTTTTTTTTTTGTGCTCCTGCCTCATTCTCCCAGCTTCTCACCAGCTTTGTCAGCGCTATTTCTTGGCACACTTTCGGTCATTCACATTCATCTCTCAGTGTCCATGTTGATGACCCATCTGACCCCTCAGCTGTATGTATTTCTGCCCTCAGTGTCTTCCTTCAGTGTGTGGCTCTGACTCCACAGGCCAGCAGAGTGCTCTTGTCTTGTGGATGCAGTTCATCTCTCAGATCACCATTGTCCATGCTACCGCCTGCTCATCCATCTGGGTCTTGCCATCCGTCCTCCCATTATTTCACTCGGTTGTACTGCTTAAGGACAAGAGGCCTCAGAAGCGCATTGGCTTTCCCTTTGGTGTTGCATGAAGCACAAGTTACCGCTTCCAGGCCTGTTTGCATCTCTCCCCCTCGTTAAGATCATCACCCTTGTCCCTGTATTGACTGTGCTGTCACATCTTTTAAGTTACTGTGTGTGGGTTTTTTCCATGCTGTGCTAAAGGAATTTACACAAAGCCACACAGTTAAGAATTTGTTTTCTAGATTACTGAAATCTAGTTCAATGTAGGCTTCTGCTGACCGCTCTTTTATGCTAACTAAAATTATGCTTTTTCCTTGATGCTTTTAAGGTTTACTTTTGCTCTCTAAACTTTGTGAAGCAGAGGCAGTTTTCTTGATCTGTATTTTGATAGCATTCAACACATTGGGACTTTGCCAAGGTGGATCCCCTGAATGGGCAAACTTCATACTTAAGGGGAAAAAAAAAATCACTGTAATAACAGGTGAAGTGCGTTATATATTTGTTATACAAGTAGCAGCTGTTCAGCACAGAGCTGGGGGAGTCTTTGTGGAAGAGTGCTACGTGAATACAAAACCAAGCCTAAAGTATGAATTTTAAGTTATTGCTAAAGGGTTTGTATTACTGCAAAACCTGGAAGATTTCATGTGGGGTTGTTGGTCCTAGGTTCTGAGCACAGGTATGTACTTTGAATTAAGATTTTGTGAGTGATAAGAAAGCAAAGAGTCAGGTATAAAGAGAGTCCTGTGTTAAGGATGTGCAATCCAGAAGTTTGTTAAAGGTTAGAGAATAAGAGGATGAATCCTGGAATGGTTTAGTCATACTGAATCAATCTTCTGATCAAGTATGGTATTGCTGTTGTGTATTTCACTGTTCTCTGGTTCCAGAACATTTCAAAACGTACACTGAGAATTGAGCTTGCTCTCTTTTTTTGGGAGTGGATTGTTTTATTGGAGTGGGCTGTTAACCCAGTAGAAAATAAAGAATTGAAAATGTGTTTCTGAAGTTCCTCATGTGAGTAATGTTTTGTTTTAACTATGTAAAGTTTGCAGTCAAGTTTTCTGGAAAACCAGAGCCTTTTGCTTCAGTGCTCCACAAGGAAAACACTGGAGATGGAGTTAGGAAAAGGGATATATAGGGAAAGAAAACTTTTGGGAATGCAAATGGATGAGAAAAGATCTGTGAGACCTAAAGCTGGGCAATCATGCAGGTCTGAAAGATGACACAGAGACAGAGCTTAAATGGTGTGCTGCAAGTCTGAGAGCTATAGCATGTGAGGCAGGTATCTATGTAGCAGCAGCTGCAGTCCCTTGATTTTTGCATTGTTAGGAGTACCTGATCCCTTAACTGCACAGAAGAAAAGCGCCTTTTGGCTCTAATGGAGTTTCTGTTCACAGCTGCAACCTTTCCCAAGGGAGAGAACAGGCAATCTGGTTTGCCAGCTGTGGTGATAACATGATCCAGAGGATTTAGCAGCCTAAAAATTTATGTTAAGTATTTGGGAAATAACATTTGAAAGAAGAAAGACCTAAATGCTGCTGTACTTAATTGTTTTGGGGGACTATAAGAGTAACCAAGGGTAGAAAAGATGCAGAAGTTTTTCCTGGTTTTTAGAGTTAGACCTAGCTGACATGTCAGCTAATTCTGTTAGTAGTTTTCTGTCTGATGGCTTGTGGACTGCTTCTAAAGGCCATGTGATCAAAAAGAAGTCAGTGGCAGTAAGCTGCAAGTTCCTGTGTGGAGGAAATGGGGCCTGCAAATTGAGAGAATTTGAAAATCATGGCTCTGTGCAGTGGAATTTCTGAACCTGTCACAGGGATGCAGTATCAGGAGTCAGGGAAAAGAATATCTGGACGCTACAGCCTGATGAATCGAAACTTGAGCGGGAAGCCATGGCAAAAGCTGGTCATGCTCCACGGGCAGCCCCTGGGCAGTAGTTTGGGGGTTTATGGAACTTGCAGACAATTCCGATATCGCAGACACACCACAAGCTGGCAGCCTTTAGCAGTCTCGCAGAGGAGGTAGGACCTGACTCCCCTGAGCTGTAGGTGGAGAGCTAGCTGGCTGGCTGGTTGTTTTGTGCAGCTCCATTGCAGAGCCAGTTCCCTGGATCCAGGAGGCCGACTGTAATCTCAGTTGTGTACCATGCTGGCTTTTGCCAGTGAAAATTATCTGTAGCGGGACCCTGTTCAGAACATTTTTGGCCTAGTTTGAGTGGCATCTGGCTCATCATTTCCCTTTAGCAAGTTAGTGTCTGCAAGGAGTATCCTTGGGCCAGGGGAATTGCAATGAATTCCTGGCCTTTTCTATCAAATGAATGGCATAAAGGGGACAGGGAGCGGGAGTCCTGTGTTGGAAGAAGCTGTGCCCTACCCTGTGGACTCTGCTGTAGGAAAAGGTGGCTTTTCTCTGCTTTGCCAGCCTTACTTCTTTTTCAGACCAGTATAAGAAGGAAGCGTAATTTCTCCAAAGTGTCTTGTAAGGACAAATTTTTCAGGGAGTAGGTCTTGCATGGTGTGGTCTTGTTCCAGGGAGGTGCTAACTGAATTGTATTTTTCCTGAGTTTGTGGTTCATATTTTGTTGCAAGTCCACTGCTCTTAGGGTGGTATGTGTGGAGATCACCACTGAGATTTCCTGGTTTCCTAATGTTTGTTTTTAGGTTGTGAACTCCCACGTTCTGGGAGGGAAAGGGAAGTAGAAAAGACAGCTGTGTGAAAACAACATTTATTTTGCTGTGGTATTTTTTTCTTTTTCAGTAAGCTAACGATTGTGTCTTATTCTCATACTTCTGCAGTGCTGTGTCACTGCTGACGTTGCGGCAGGCAAATGTTAGCTGACTGTAATCCAAACATTTTACACTCACTTTGACTTTCCATGGGATATGAGTGCTTAACTCCATTTGACTCCTTTGTAAATACTGTAATTATTATTCCATGCGTATGCAAAGCTTTAGAGGTGTTTAGTCACCTCTTGTTTAAAGCAGCTGTTCCTATCATTTGTTTATTAAGATTTTATTAAATTGACCCTTGATTGGTGAAGCATGAAAGCATGTACTGAAGTCAAAGCTTGATTCCTCTAGGAACGTTTGTGTGCAAGTCCTCTGTTGAACTGGGATATTGGCTCTGTGTCTTGTTTAATCTCTGTGTGCAGGGGAATTTGTGAATAAGAGTTGTGAACCAATTACTGAATGTGAGGAGACGACACAAATGAGCACAGTGAAATGTATGTGGGAAGCAAATTGATTTTCAACTTGCTAGAATCATTGAACTAAGTATTTCGCTTTTAATCATCCAAATATGAGCAAATGTGTCCTCCAGCAGTAAGTATAAGAGAGATTTCTTGACAGGGAAATTTGTAAGAATTTGTACTAAGTGACACTCTCATTGCTCTTCTTTCAGGTTTGATATTGGGGACCGTAATTGCGTCATGCACGAATTGGCACATCTCCACTGAAGTCATGAGGGAGATAAGTGGAGCCATAATGCTTAATGAACATATTCATATTTCCTCCCTCTATCCACGCAGCTGGTATTAATGTAGTTGCTTATTAGATCAAGGCAGTGATATAATGCAGCAAGTAGCTGCAGTCCAAGGTTTTGCTGAGTCTCTGAAGTTGAGCACTTGATAGGAGATATTCTTTGTACGCTTCTCCTGAACAGAAATTTCAGTTGCAAGATTTCTGTCCACGTTTTTCTTCTGTTGTGGGTTGGGTGGTTTTTTTTCTGAAAAAATGTTTTCTCAATTGTTACTTGATGCTAGTCACATATACATTTAATTTACTCAGAGATTAGTCAGACAGTGGTGGGGGAGTGCTGCAGTTCTGGTTATAACAGCATGTGATCTCCTGCATCCATCTCTGAATTGAAGCTATCATCTGCACTGCCCTCCCAGTGCATGCAGGTTGTATGCAACCTGTGCTGCAATGAGCACAAATTTTGTGACAAAACTTGCAATTCTGCAAGAAGCTATGGGATTTTTTATGGCGCACACAGAATCACAACGGAATCTAGAGGTGCAATGACACCATTTGTAGAAGATCTCAGTGAGGGAGAATGACTCTCAGCACGGCTGAATGCTTAGCTATTAGGGCTTTGTCTGGTAGGTGGATACACCTTCTGAAACTGACAGTGTAGGGAGAGAAGTAAATTACATATTCAATGAGATTTACATTCTAAGTCATTTAGACCGTTATCCACTGAAGTTGCAAGGTATCCGTCTCTTATTGATCAATTAGAACTAAAATGGGTAACATTCCTCACCAAGAGAGGAACTTGGTGTTAGTACCTGGGTACTAATGTGAAAACATGAAGTGGCATCAGCACTGTTTTCTCCAGCAATCTTGTACCTCTACTTCTGTTTATATTGAATTAGCATTGATTTTTCCTCTGTTTTCTTACAAATCTTTAAAAAAAAAAAAATCTTCCAGAATTTGCCTACAAACCAAATGAACCAACTGGGTTTGGGCAACAGATACAGATATATAGGTAGAGAGAGAGAGAAAAAAAGAGCTGTGTTAGCTCACTATTTGCATGTGAATGTAGGAAATCTTCAGAGACTGTGTGATGAGCTCTTTCTGTTTAAGTCACTGTTATGAGTGGCCTGTGTTGTCTCCTGGTTACTATAAAAGTCTTGATGTAATTGTGGTTTCCAGAGTTACAGATCCATCAATTCCATTTTTAATTATGTGTGAAATTACTTTGTCATTGGCTTTCCCCCTGCTTTTTCCTTTAAGGGGAAAAAAAACCCAACACAGATTCACAAAATCTTCATGATATGCAATGATATTTTCTTTACTGACCCAAGTTATTTCATATTGGTTAGAAGTTCTTATTCCATGGTTTCACATGTATTTCTCTGAGCTGCTTTAAATTGGCACTGTACTGATTATAGTACTGCTTAAATGATAGCTGATGATAAATATTATCCTTGCACAGACATTGGGCATCATCATGTGTCATGTCCACAGACCAGTTTTTTGCCTGCATGGCAGATTTTTGTGGCCGTGAGCCAGGAATTTTAATGAAAGAAAACATCAAAGATACAGAAGAAATGAGAATATTAGTCAAGGAAGATACACAGTGATGCTCTCTGATAACCCCTGGTAATTGACATTAGAACTATGTGGGAGCAACTTAAATAAACATCTGGACACTGAGTTTAGACATTTCCAGTGACAAAACCCAGACAGATCTTCTGGACTTGCAATAATAAATATTTCAGCGCAGTCCACATGAATCAACTTAGAATTCTGTTTTCAATTATTCTAGTTTTATAAATATATCATAGTTAATTATTCAGGGATAGAATTTCTTTTGAAGATTAAGGAATTTGATGTTTGCTTCATTCACATAAAGTTCCATTTTTTATTTATATCAAATTTACTTCTGTTTGCACAAAAACAATAGTGCAAGCTTGCCAAGAGCCATTAAAGCAGAACGCAACTGAACTTTTCCTGGGGTGGAAGGGCCTTTTCTGAAAATCCTGGCAGTGTGCTGTAATTCATTCCAGCTATGGTAACCACTTAAACTGTGCTGAAAAGAAAATTATAAATAATAATTTTAAAAAGTTATTCTCAATATTTTTAAAGATTCTTCCTTATCTTTTTTCTTTTGGTAACATGGTAGTACTAAGAACGTGGTATCCTTTACAGACAGTGAAGAGATGTTTATATGTACTAAAGTATTTAAAAGAGGTAGCAATGAAGCTACAAGACTGAATGAAACACAGTTTGCAGTCCAGATCTGATCTTGATATTAAAACTGTGTTGAGGGAATGGCTACTAGAAGCATGCTCAGTTTTTGTGCAGCTCAGTTTTTGTATAGCCTCTAGTGTGGGCTATAATTGCAAAATCACTTATTTCAGAAGCAATGAATCACGTCTCTGAGGTTGAAGAGTTACTTACACATTCTATTAAAATTACTACATTTATGCATTTTTTATTTTTTAATCATTATTATTATTTTGAGATGATCTGTATCTTTTTTGCCAGGGGCCCTGGACAAGCTGAGGGATTCTTCTGGAGAGTATTCAGCATTTAGTAATGTTCATTGCCACTTTCAGTTTAATTTATGCTTCCCTACAGCCCAGGCTGTCAACATCAGCACATGTTCCTACAGTTTCCTACCTTGGCTGTCACTCGCAGGAGCACTAGTGTAAGCTGGCTGCCAATGTTGTTGAGCCACTGGTTGAGTTATGCTATACAAGCAGGTTAAGAAAGTTTTAGGCAACTGCTGTGTTAGCCTGACCTACAGGTCACCATCCTTTTCAGAGGTGGAAGAGGCAGAATTGTGTTTGAGTACAATTCAGAAAGTCCCTTCTATGCTAGCTGTCAAAATTGCTGTGTCCTGAGTCAGGCTTGGGTTCATATGGCGGTTCAGGTTAGAAGGGACCTCAGGAGTGCTCTTGGCCAACGTCCTGCACAAAGCAGTCAGCTACGAGGCCGGAGGAGGTTGCTCAGGGCTTTAAGCCAGTCTGGAATTGAAAACCTCCAAGGAGATTGTACAACCTTTCAGGGCAACCTGTTCCTATGTATGAACTGTCTTCCTGGGGTGTGTGGGGGAAGTTTTTCTTTAAACCCAGTCTGAACCTCTCTCGTTTCAGCTTATGCCTGGCTATGCCTTCTGGTGACCTCCTCATAGGTACTGGAAGGCTGCTGTTCACTCCCCTTGAAGTCTCCCCTTCTCCAGGCTGAACAGTTACACTGCTGGCTCGTGCAGCTTGCTCTTTACCAAGACCCTCAGGGTCTTTTCAGCAGGGCTGCTCCCCAGCTTGTCATTTCTGGGCAAATCGTAGGCAAGCATATTAGGAAGCTGCAGGCTGACAAGTGTATTGTGTTATTCAGTTCTGTCACAGCTCTCCCAGATCAATAAAATATGTTTTCTGCTTTCATGTTTTGGGAAAGAAAATGTAAGCTAGCCCAGTTATCCTGATCTGAGCCTATCTAAAACTTCAACATTAATTAATAAAAGGCAATTTGTGCTTTGTAACCCTTTCTACGTACTATAAAAATGATGGATAAGGAAGCACAGTGAAAGCTATAAATCAGCCTTGAGTCTAATAAGAACATCTCTTCAGCAGTTTCACCTCTTGCTCATTGATCTATAGCTTGGTAATTAATTTCCCCTAGTTTTAACCTCATATTTATTAGAATACCTAATTCCTTATTGCTAAAACTATGCACTGGAAATTTGTAGTGTTCTAGTTCAGCCAGTGTAATCTATTCATTGTTATAGGAACACAGAGGAGGAAGACAAATTATTTAGAGGTTTATTACTCAGAGAGATGCATTTGAGGAAAGACAGGGAACAAAGCTGAATGGATAAAGCTAAGAGGAAAATGTAGATTGTGACTATTAAGCAGAGGAATTATCTGTTGAACGATCCCCTATGGGAAAGTGTTAGGTTCTCATCTGCAGGTGTTTAAAACACCACTGGACAAAGTACTGACTGCAGAGAACAGCTCTGCACTGACCAGGTAGATGGGTAGTCAGGATGTGCTGCTGCTGCTGTTCTGCGTGCTGCCCCATACCCTTCTCTTACAGGGCAGCCACTGTTTTCAGTTCTATTTGTGATTAAAACCTGAGGGTCTGGTTTGACTACCTTAACTCCCATGGAATTTAATGGAAATTCCTCATCAGATCTTGAATCTGAAATACATTGACAATTCTGGTTTCCTCCGCCAGTTTTATTTTCTGATCTTGCTGAAAGGATGGGGCAGTTTGGGCAACTGCCTTACTTACCAGCTGTGCCCTGTTCCAACACTGATTACTTTTTCTCAGCAATGAAAAATGCTGATTGAAAACAGCAATAAAATTAACTTCAAATTATTTGTAGCAGATGTAAATTCTCTTTATGCATTCTTTTTGTGCTTTGTGTAAAGGCAAAAAAGCTCAAGCTGTATGTCTTGACCCCTCCTTTGACTCAAACTGCCATGCAGTAGAAAGGAAGTGAACTTTATAGGTTTGTAGTTAGTGACTGTTGAGACGCTTGGCATCTGTACATTTAAAATGTTAAGTCGTTCCTCTATTTGGGTATTTTTATGTCCTAAATGATTATAAAGTTTTGTAGAGATCCAAAGATAACAAACCTTTAAGTACATACAGTACAAGCTGACTTTAGTACTCATGTGCCACATACCTACATTATATGCAGAGAAAGTTTAAAAAAGAAAAAAAAAAGCAAGATATAGAAAAAATGTTAATCAAGTAAATATTTCATTAGATGGTAAGGCTACAATTTGCTACTTTATAAATAGCACTTTGTTTAAAAAAAAAGAAACTCCCCCTCCCCCCCCCAACCCCACAACCAAAAAACCAACCCAGCAAACAGCATATATTGTTATTAGGATATCAGAATCCTCCTGCAAAACAGAGTATAGGTCAAGTATATTAGCCAGATGTTCAGAGGAGCTCTGTTCTCTATCTTACAAGTAGTTGGTCAGGGTTATCAATTGTGTTTGGCTTTTAGCATAAAGGGAATTGGCAAAGCACCATTTCAGATTTCACCCATTATGCCTGTCTTATGAGGCATCACACTCTTCTTCCACAGAAAAGGGGCTCTGCCTCTTGTTTTGTGCTAGAGAGATCAGACTGTGCTTTTACTGGTGGATTGAGGATCTGTGGGAGACTGACACCCAAACTGCACATTTCCTACCTTTTAAAAGCAGGGAGACAAAGATAAAGTTTCATAGGTTTGGAAGGAGCAGCAGCCTGTGTCATGTCTGTCTAACCCGTGTATGTGGTCCGTAATTCTCTGCCACAGCTTAGGAGGTAAGTGCTCCAGGGAACTTGGTGTGCTCTCTTTTGAGTGTTGGTGCGTAAGAAATGATAGCTCCAAAATATTTGGAGGCTCTAAGATTCAATGATGTAGACATCAGGATGAAAGCCTAGAACGCGTTTTCCAGCCATGTGCCAGGGAAGGGGAGCATGACAGTCATCCTTAAACCTAGCCTATAGTTAATACTTACATGTTCCCTGCTAAATTGATGTCTAAGTAAATAGCTTTACTGGTGGGAGTAGAGGAGACATGAGAGTCAGATTACACTTTATCGTGGAACTTGACATGAAATCCATACTTTGTTGCCTAGACACTGCAGTGAGATGGATGTCTGTGGTAGTAATAGAAGAGGATGTTTGTAGGAGTGCTGTATGTCACGGGGCTGCCCTGGATCAGATCGCATTTAAATACATGGTACGTGGGCTTTGATCAAGGACCACCTGGCCATATCTAGCCAGTGGAGAACCAGACTTACTGAAGGACGAACTCTCCACTTTACAGACTGCCACTGTAGCAGGAAATGTTTTTCCAGGTTATGGTTTTACTATTAGTAAAACTGGTGCTGTATAAC
Source organism: Balaeniceps rex (assembly GCA_013401315.1). Taxonomy (NCBI): domain Eukaryota; kingdom Metazoa; phylum Chordata; class Aves; order Pelecaniformes; family Balaenicipitidae; genus Balaeniceps; species Balaeniceps rex. Next base: position 24,281 of record VYZW01015938.1, read on the forward strand.
ACAGGATCAGCGAACAGTACTAGTTCAACCAGGATACTATGTGGATACACGGCTTATTTCTGTTGTCTATTTAGCCAGAGCAGCCAGCGTGCTTGTTATGCTGCCGTTATGATTTTATGCCAGCTGCGTAAGGAGGGGCAATACTCAGTCCGGCACACAACCTGCCAGGAGAAAGGTGTTTTTCAGAACAGCTGGAACAAATGTGAAACTCGTGGGGTCAGTCTGAACCAGTGTAGCCGTTTGTTTCACCTGCCCGGTAATGTTTTGTTTGTGGTCGGGACTAGGTGCTTAAAACCAGGTTTGCTGTCTGATTGAGCCACAACCTCAGTAAAATCCCAATTTGTGCTTCTGGCTGGAGAGTTGATGCCCCCCGGTGATCACCCTGTTCCCCGCTGCAGAGCTGAGCTGTGCCATACAAGGCGTTTTGTGGTTTTTGTCAGTGTGCTAATGGTTCAAGGCTGCCGTAGTAATTTTAAACCCTAAGGTAGAGAGAAACCAAATTTTTTTTTCACAAAAATGGCCTTGTTTGGGACTTGCTTTAGGGTTTGAAAATTGTAACTAGTTTTTTTATAATTAGCTAGTGCAGTCCTGGTGTAACACCATTAGAGACATCAACACGGTACCAGGCGGCACCCCAGAAAGCTGGCTGGCTTGTCAGGGCACTGAAAGCAATATAGCCTCATTAGCGCCAAGCTCTGCCTGGGTTAATGAAGCCCTGCTAATGAACAATCTTCTGCTAGGTAGTGTACCTTTGTGTCAGTAGAGTAACCAACCGAGATAAATTTTGAGTATTGTTTAAGAGGGTTTTCAAATGTCTTTTGATATTTTTACTGAAAAATACAGGTGTATGCAACCCTGCCTGATACTACTTCTGTTTCCATTGCTTGAAGAATATAGCTGGCTTGTTTGCAATTTCTGGGTAACAGCTTAACACCAACATTAAAACATTTTTCTGTGGATTTATGATGTTCTGTCAAGCTAGGCTATCTGACATAATCACGTAATTAAATATCTAGTTCTTTCACGATACTTTAAATATCAGACCTCCTTAGGGATCTTAAGAAGACAGGAAATGCAGAAAGCAGGAATAACTCCCTGCAGGTCACTCCCCAAGCCAGGGGCCGGGGCTCTGGGGAAAATCCCGGCCTCAATTACTGGCCCAGGGATTTTGTTTGTGAGGGGGTGGAAAAACTTGGGGTGACAGAAATCAGAATGGTGGCTGAGCTGCACCGTGGGTCTTGGGCTGCTTAGGCAGGGAGGAGCTGACCAGCAGGCTCAGGTGAGTGACTCCCGGGCTCTGTAGGTGCGCGGGGGACAGGCCCTGGGGGCCCCTGGCCCCGTGGGGTACCCAGGGGGCCCCCGGCCCTGCGAGGCACCCAGGGAGGCCGGCCCTGTGGGACCTGGTGGCCATGGCAGTTGCATGGCAAGGCAGGATGGCGTGGCCTCCCCTGAGCTGCAGGAAAAGCTCAGTGAGAGCTGAGGAAAAACTTTAAATGGGCCATAGCCTGAAGATATTATAGTCTTCCTGGCTGACAGCCTCGGTCTGGAGACCAGCCAGGGAGGACGAGAATGGGGCCCTTGGGGTCCGAAGATATTAACAAAATAAATAACTCCGACCGCAGCGCCCCCTTCCACTCCCCTCAGCACATTCCGTGGAGGAGCCAGCAGCACCCTTCCTCTCCCGCTGCCTCCTGAGGTAAATCAGACGCACCACGTCTGCTTCGTATTATTAAAAGAGGGAAATGAAAAAAACCAATGTAAACACTCTTACAATTGCTGCGGAAACTGGATATAACCACGTTATTCAAAGGGGAAAAAATTAAGCCATCCGTATATGCCAAGTTTGCCTTCACATCTGTTAATTGTAAGGGGGTGATTTTAAAAAAAGAGAAGTCATGGTTTAGGGCCTGGTTCAGCAAAGCCTGTAAATGTGTACTTCACAAAAACAGGCTTAAATCTATCCCATTTCAGCGAAGCCCTCACACATGCTGGTACTTACAGAAATAAAACATGTTTTTCATGGGTATACTGCGGGAGGAGAGCCGGCCCCCATGGCGGGGCTGGAGCTCGGCAGACTGCATCCTGTGAAGCTGTGAGGGCACCCCAGTCCGCCCTTAGCCAAGAAATTATTCTTGCTGTTGTTGTCAGTATTGTGTTGCTATTATCCTGTCAGCAGTGTATGGTAAGAAGAAACGAGCAGTGTTTTAAAAACTTTAACGAACAGAAAATGTCACTGTTGTTGCTATTATTACATTATGATTGTATTGTTTTATTATTATGTTACTACGTTACTCTCATATCATCCACAACATCACGTTTTTGAGTTCAGCACAGTCATTTTAACATCAAATAGTAGTCTTTTTCCTCAGAAAGTCTTTATTTTAGTTTAGCATGCACACGGGTTTAAACTTAAAACAAAGACAAGTCTTGTTTGGCTCTGCTTGCTCAAGTGAATGCAAGTTGGTGGCATATTTTATAGAGCTGTGATCCGCTTCTTACTGAAATGCTGATTTCAGTAAGAAAATTGAAAAATCAAATGCATTAGCTCAAACTGCTGTGTTCAGGGTTCTTGGTTATTGACTTTGAAATACCATCCCATAAGAAACACAGTGTTGTCATTGCCCATTATTTTACTGTGAACTTTAAAATATTCAATATTGTTGGGGGGTTTTGTTTTGTTTTCTTTTTTTTTTAAACACTCCATCACCTGAATCTGTCATATATGAAAATTTTGGCTTCATTTGTGTAAGGTGATTTTCTATGCCTGAAATCTGGAAACTTCAGCTCTAGAGGTAAAATCTTTTCTTAATTCTGTCAATTAAAAAGAATCCAATGCTTCCTATGTTTATGAGTAAATTGGCCAATCCCCATGATTTTCTGTTTGGAAGCTGGCTTAATTTTTACTGTTTGGAATTGTCAATACTGAAATAACTAGAGCAGAGGATGAAAGCATGATCTGTGCCCACTCAAATAAATTCTCAAGATATTTAGATTTTCTAAGTGGTCTTTTAATTTTAGACAATAAGCTATTTTTATGTAGCGATTACTTTCATTAAGTTGTGTAGATGTTTTTCTAATAGGATTTTTTGTAAACTTCCTTTGTCAGTAGAATAATAATTAAAATGTAAATAAATACTCAATAACTGGAAAACCTTGCACACTTTCTCTGAAACAGAATAAAATGGTTTAAATAACAGACTGTAAAAAGTAGTCTTTAATATGTTATTGAACTGTTAAAGCTCAAAATTTTAAGATACAAGGCCATTATCAAATTATGACACAATCCTCCTTTCTAACATCTTTAAATGTACATATTTTATAAGTGAGTTTACATACATGTATGGCATTTGGAAGCATTTGGACAAAATGCATTAATGTCATCTTTCATGAGCTTTTGTACATCTTGCCTTGCAGAGTACTTAGGGAACATGAGTATTTTCGAAGATATCTGTGACATCTGTTCTTAATATTCTAACATCTTTCTTCCATGTATGTTTGATAGACAACATACTTTTGGCAGTCTTTGTTATTAGAATTGCCAAAATGTTGATATTAATTTGAGTGCCTTGGTTTTCAATGAGTGCAAGCCAGAATGAGCCTTTTCAGAGACTCATCTTTGGAACCAAGTTATTTCTAGAAAGCCAAACGTTTCAACATTCTTTTTAGGTAATCAGAAATAGATTTATAATAGAATAAGGGAATGATTTCTGTTCAGGAACAGTTGTTCAAATATATCTGCTCCCTAATCTTTATTTCTGATCTGTGGATTTTTAAATATAACACTGTGTTAGAACTCCATCCAAGTACCAGGCTGTGGGATTTTGCTTCACTAGATACTTAACCCTCCTAAATGCCCATTTAAAGTGCATTGATATGAGTGTATAAATGGCATTTCATTAAGAGATTTTCTGAGACTTAGATGATGTTACAGTGTTGAGCACTGTGCTGTGCAGTTTTTAGAAGTCTGAGCACAGAGTGAAATGCGCAGCCATGAGTTAAGTGCCAGGGCTTCTTATACAACATATGAGAAGTCCTCTCTGAAAGAGCTGTGCAAAGTCCAGATCACACCAGAAAGTAAAAAGAGAGCCAATAAGGAAGTACCTCCAGGTACTCTGGATATGCAGTCTGGCTCCTGACAGGAGAAAAGGTTCCTAGGTATTTCTTTTCAGAAGTTAGGTGACTGTCATTTCTCTGAAATCACAGCATCCAATGATTAGGTGACTGTAGAATTCAGCTGGAATTAAATCCCTTTATTGCAGAGAGCCTATTCCCTTCAAGTCTATTTCTTGTATGTCTCTGAAGAATTCATTAGTCACAGGCCTGCAAACTATTCTGTACTGGTGTAAGCTTATCTCCTCTGGGGAAGCTGTTATCCAGATTAGCAAGCCTCAGGGAGAGGGAGAACACGGCCTCGGTTTCTAACCTATCTGACAATTGGAAGGGAAAGATTAGGTTCCAGTTGCTCTTCAAAGGATTATTTGGTGGACAAGCTATATAACCCACCTTTTTCTACTCCAGAAAGAAAGACGAGGCGGCAACTACTTTTTCTGAGGAGGCCAGTGTGAGCAATGAGAATGTATACTGGATCAGACACAAGTGATGACTGTATGAATCCTGATGGACCTCAGCATGAGAAGTAAGTGCTGAGTTGTATAGCCCTGCCAAGATTGTGGCATGTCCGAATGTATGTAGAAGCCAAGCTTTAGGTACCAAGAAAACTTCAAGGTGATAACTGGAGCATAGATGAAAATGAGGTACCTTCAGTTAGAGAACAATTGGGAGAGGATTTTCAACACTGTGCTGCAGTTTTTAATCTACATGTGATACTCAAAGCAGAACTTAAGTGGGAGCTGAGTGTGTATCAGCTTTATCCATTGAACCTGTGGACATAAAAAAGCTGGGTTTTAGCCCTGTGTGACCAGGAATGACTACTGGGGATATTTTATACATCAGATATGTGAGCCAAAGATCTTTTATGTTTATATCCATTTCAGAATCTGCAGAAACAAATGCGGAAAACCCATGCAGACACTGAAATCCTGTCCCTGTCAAGGTAAGAGGGGCATTTCATAACAACTTCATCACAGATCAAATCTTGTAATGTGATATTTAATTTTGACTGTGATGTTTCTCTTATTACAAAAAGAAAATTAATTAAGCTGCTCTATTGATAGTGTTGCCCTATATTACAAATATTTATTGGCCAAATTAGTTTTCAGTGATGAGAAATTTGCCCAGAAGTGGAGAAACACAAATCCACTCACAGTCATTATCACCCTGACTCATTCCAACTCAATTAGGATTTTATATGTTGTTTCTTCCCCACCCCTCCAAAAAATTAGTTTTGCTATTACCCAAACTGAGGTACACAGACCTTTCCTGTTAACTTTGTAGAATGAAATCTCTAGACATGAGATCTGTAGTAATGGTTATTGTTCTGTGGCTGTAAGGATGGATATGGGTTCTTCTCTGTTCAGCATGGGGAAAGAATACGCTTTACAATGCATGAGATACCAGCAAAAATTTTTCTTGAACAGCCTGAATAGTGTAACTGCCATATGTCATCATGACAGCAGACACACAGATCAGAAAGTACCTCTGAATTGTTATTTTGACTACCATTCTCTTAGTGGTGATATTTTCATTCCTGCCACAGTTTAGCTAAATTATCCATTTCCTATAGGAAACAAGTGATATGTAAATTTTCAATATCACTTGTGCAGCATGGTTTCCTAAAGCCAGTATTTTGTACTATGTGGACTTTGGCTTCAGCTGCCACAGTTCAAGGGCTTTATGAGCAGTCAGTATGAACTAGGCGTGCATCCTCATATAGCTGATGCTGTGTGTCAATCTGGGCATTCAGACTTTTGGAACTATAAGAACAAGTCTGCAGCATTTATATGAGGGATACAGCTGTCTCCTGAGTGTCCCTTATATTTCCTCTTAAACGTTCCCTATAATGTCTCTGTTGACTCACTGACCTTAAATGAAGCAAGTGAATATTGATACGAGATAAATAATAACTAAGTATCCAAGCATGCATAAAATGCAACTGAAAACTAAAATGGCAAACAACGAGGGCCAAGTCTCCCCTCATCCCTTTGCTAAGATGTGCAATTTCGCTTTCTCTCAGTAGATGTCAGCAACACTACAAACTTGCCCAGTTTACCGCTTCGAGAGTCCTGTTTACGATTTTAATTAGTTTTCCTATTTCAGTTTTGCAAAGGAATAGCCCATCTAAACTGGTGGAATCTATTGGCCTCTGAGACAGGATTAGAGACTGCTATTCGGCATCTTAGAGTAATATTGTATTCTCAGTAATGCAGAACTCATACAGAACTTAGTAGAAGGGGCTTATTGCTACATTTTTAGAATTTTCTGAACATTTACCTCACATTTGCCCTCCAGGCAAATGTGAAGCAATATAAGATGTCTAATATTTTGCTTCTTTCTGTGAAGTAAATCAAAACCGTGGGAATGTTTTCATATAATTTGATTTACTCCTGTCTCCTACAATACATCTTCAACTCTGTTCAATTAACTTTCTGCCCGCTACAAGAAAGGGGCACAATCGTATTCTGACTGAAAGCAATGGCAAGTGTTCTGTTGGCTCTGCTGGGAGTTGTGTCAGCCCCAGAGGAGTTCACAACCACAAAGGAAGGATGTGGAAGAACGTTTCTTACTAGAATTTTGTGTGTGTCTGTATGGCAGGGAGAAAAAGGGTTGTTTATTTCTGTGTGTAAGGAGCATTCATTTTGCTGCATATTATAAAATAAACAGAAATATTTCAAAATCATCATGTACATGAAATGGGGACCAGAGAATAAACATTCCAGTGTTTATTTGGTTAGAAATGAAGACATTTCATTATCTTCTGATTCTCACAGGAGGGTCTTTTCCTTCATCTGATCTCCAGCAGGAATCTTTAATTTTTTGTGATATATTGGGTACTTGTGAAGCGTGGCAGATTTGCACTTTTGGAAGTTAAGATCATACCCTCAGAAACAGGATCAGCCCAGAAAGCAGCAGTGAGCATCTCTCCACGTGCCTGTCACCACCTCACTGGCGAGAGCATCAAAATGAGTAGCACTGAAAATTAGAGGCCAGTTCAGCCACAGGCAGTGCTGGGGACATTTTGTATGGTATTTGCTTGTCTGTAGGGAA
>VYZW01015939.1:1653-35467 GCA_013401315.1 Balaeniceps rex
GGAAAGTGTGACTAGATGTTGCCATCTGTTCTTTGGAGTTTTGCTCAGGCCCTTTTCTATTTCAGAATTCAAATTTCTGTGTTCAGATATATGGTTCACGCACTATGTTTCTGTCTCCTGATAGGAAGAGAGAAGGATTTAGGAAGAGGTGAACTTCTGCTTACTAAGAACTCACTTCTAGTGAATATTCTGCAATATATATTTAAACAGTCCTGTTTGGTTAATATTCTTACCAATAAACTTAATTATTTGACCATTTTTAGAAGAAAAAGTATATAAGCCTAAAAGCATATCAAAAGGAAGATCGCTTAAAACATGAATATTTGTGGGCATCTTCTTTAGATATGGTGTTTAGTTTTCATTATTATCCCATTCCTGGCAAGCATACAAAATTTGGGACTATAAACTTTGAAATGAGAGCAGCTTTCTGTTAAAGCAATGTCGGTAGGACAGAGCCCACAGTCTGGTGTACTTTCCAGGCAGATGTGCACTGATGGACCAGTCTGCACAGTGTATAGTGACCAGTTTCCTCTAGTGAGTCAGAATCCTTTATTTATGTAACACTGACTCCCATTTTTTTATTTATGTGACTCTGACTCCCATTTTTTTATTAAACGGGGTTCTGTGATATCCAGCACAATGTAAACTGTTTCTTAGAGCCACAATAAAAGCGACTTGAACTACTTCATGTAGATGTTGTCCTTGTATGTTTTATTTTATTAGAATTTTAGATAAGCTCAATATTAAACATTTATCAGAAGACTATACAGTTTACATAAAAAGTATATCCTCTTTCTAAGACCTCCATTCACCTGAAGAGTTCTGATAACACATATAAACCACTCAAGTTCCATTTTTGTTTGCTTATTACAATATCAGATCCTCAGTTGAACCAAACCTGCTTCTGCATTATCCCATATTAAATTTTTAAGCTTCCAGCTTAATATTGTTCCTTCTTACTATTCATCAAGTAGATAACTGAAAAGGTGTTCCCATTTTTATTGTGATTTATATGCACTTTAAATACTTCAATCCATTTTCTCTTAAAGTTTCCTGAAATACTAAGTTGAAAGCCAATTGGAATTCACTCACTGAAGGCGCTGTGTTGAACTGCCTCAGCTCTCTCCCTAAACCATGTGTTGCTTTTCTTTTAAATCACTGCACCAAACTTTGTTAGGGCTCATCTGCGAGTGCTATACACAATAAACTGGCAAAGCCCAGAAAAGTAAGGAAAGGGATTTCGGATCATCTGATGGAGCTCAGCAATTTCTCTTCTTGCTCAGAGATCACCTTACTGTTCCCCTTGCTACCGTACATTGCACATGGTAGCCNNNGTTTGTGGTTTTTTTTTTTTTTTGCCTATAATTAGTAGTTGCAGACATTTTCTGTAGTCATTGGTTGTGCTGCAAAAGTGTAATTTGGTGAAGGGGCATTTGCACAAAGGAGAAAATGGAAGGCTGATTTCAGTAGTAGGGGGCCAAGTGATTATGAGGCAGAAAGAGTTTATGTCAGTTCCCAAGCAGTGTAAGGTCTACCGACAAAAAAAAAGACTTTTATTCCAGAATAGTGTCTGTGCAGGAACACAGAGAGTTACACAAGCAGTAGCTGCTGCAGCATTATAATTATACTGCCATAGTTCTGCCAGTTAATTTCCTCACATGGACAAACCCTCAATTTTTTACTTGCAAGGTCTCACCAAGAATTCTTATTCTGGATTACCTTCATGAATTCCTGGCCTCTTTTTAAAAAAATGTATTGCTTTTTAAAACTTCAATTGTTGGAAGAGCTATGAAGTCTCTCCCGGACATCACAATGTCTTTGAAGCACTGTGCAGATTTTATAATGTCTGGGAAACACTGTCTGGGTTGCATTTTGTCATTGAAATGCTGTGCAGACATTACAAACCCCTGAGATGGATGGATGGACCTGACAGCATTAATAATAATAATAATAATAATAAACAGCAAGTCCCCTTTGCAAAAATTAGTATAGCTGCTAATTGCTCTTTAGGCATTAGGCCCATTAAAGTAACAGAGTAAGGGGTATGCAACAGCAAAATGAAGGTGTAAGTTAAGAATGGGGGTCTGAAGGTTAAAACGATGCTTGGATAGCCAGACTGGCAGTTCCTCAGAAAAAAACAACTTTATGACCTGTGTAAGGATCATTGCATTAATGCCCTTCTCAGCCCAAAGTGAGGGAAGGGAAAGAATAGGAGAGTACCACATTACCACTCTTTCATCTACACAGAGATCTACTGTTCCTCTAGATAGGGCAGCAATACACACTCCACCCATGAAGGGGTAAGCTGTCTCTCATGCAAACCACTGGCTAAGAGACTGGCAATATTGATGTAGTTATTCAAATGAGTAAGTTTGACTTAGGTAATGGTAGGCTATGACTGGAATTATTGAAAGAGGACACCTTTCTAGGAGTGTATGCAAACTTTTTAATGAATCTCTGCATTCATTTATGCTATACAGCTGGGGCATCCTCATCTCCTTGTTGCTGCTAGACTTTTTGTTCACTTGAATATTTAAATAGTGTGTTTTGTTCTATTAGTGTAAGAAAGACAGAACACGACCTTGCTAAAAGCATACTTAATTTGAAATATATAATTAGCTATGGAAGAAAATTGTTAAAAACCTGGACCCAAAAGGGAAAGCCAGGAAGTTCTATAGTTAACACCCTAAATAAACTAGAGTAAATGCCCACATAACCCTGTCAGTACAACTGTACAAGGTTTTTTCATACTATTCTCAGGAGATTTCACAGGCAACAAAGTGCCTCCCTTTTTTCTGCTTTACTGGATTTTGTTACGTTCCAAGGACAAATGTGCATTTGCTCCAACATAAAGCTCTGGTATGTTCTCCTGTTACATTAGGACCATATTTTCAAATGGGAACAGCCTTTACATTGGAGACAACCAGCTTGTGAGCCTTCAGGGATCTTCACTGTGAGAAGGTGAGTTCTCGGGCTCTTTCAGATACCTCACCTACGAGCTACCAGCATCAGGTGTCACTGCAAATGGAAGCCATATTTGGGTTTTTAGACTTATTTTTCAGAAATACTTAGCTTTATAAAAAAGACTGTCTCTGCTTCAGCCAGCCCCCTTGGTAAGCAAAGATTAGTTGTATTAGTGACCACTTACCCGATCCTGATCCAGTAGTTATTTCTGCAGACCTGGGCACAGCAGAAAAATGAGCTACTTCTTTGAAATTGTGTCTCCTTATGTTATGAATAGGATCGTATGCATGGAGGCAGCTATACAAAATAATGAACCTGATGATAAACTAAAAGGTCACTTCCAGTGCTGTTACTACCAAAAGCATCAAAAGATACACCTAAAACCACACTAGCTTCAATCCATGATCCCCAAAGAAGGGCTGAGGACACACTGGTCTGTAAGAAAAATAATCTGTTTCAACAGCGTTTCAATAGCATTGCTTTTATTAGGCTGAAATAAGCTCTGTAAGGTACACTGACTTTGAAGTCTGTTTTGCCTATCCTAGTTAAAAGTTTTTGCACTGTATCTCCTTTGTTCGGTGAACAGAGGGTGTATTCCCAACTGTTTTGTCTGATTATTCTGGATAAAATTCAGAACAATTTAAGTTATTTTGTAATTTGTCTGTCACAAAACAGAAGCTGGGAATTTGGCAGAGGGAAATAGAGTTTTCCATTGTAAATTCGTAGATAACAGAGTGACCACTGCAATTGCTCACTGCCTTGGAGAAGCAGACCACAGAACACCCTGGAGTTGTTCCCTGTTTGATCAACATCCACTCTATTTAAAATTGCCAGTCTTGGACAACCTGTCACAATCCCTTGGCAAATAGGATATCCTCATCTGCTTTGCCTCATTGAAATAGGGAGATAAAAAAGGACTTAGTTTTTGTGTTTTGTAGACCTGCTAAAAGTACTGGTTTTGTCTGTCTTTAACAGTAGTGTTGGGAGGGAGGCTGATTTTCTTTCTTATGGTTTTACCAGGGGGAGGGGAGACAGGGTTGCATAAATAGCACAAATAGGAAACTTATTTTTTAAGTTCTGGTTTCGGACCCACAACTCATTGATTTAGTGGGACTTGTAGTGCCAGCACTAATGCTCGAGTTTGACAGTTTGCATTTATTTTACTTGCAGTCAGTGTTCCAGATAAAGACTTCTGGGAAGAAAAAAAAAAAATCCCACAGTGTGGTGTAAAGCTGACAAAACAAGAGAAAATGAGAGGAGAATAATATCAGAGCTCATAGGCCTCCAGTTCTAACAGCTCTGCTCCTAACGCTTTCTTCCTTCATTTAAGCTTCCAGTAAAGTCTCCCTGTGTTTACCTCTAATCTAAGAGACTGTCCCTTAATCCCATCCCTTCCTATTCTCTGTCATCCTCTTGTTACTTCCTTCCTCTTATCTTTTAAAAGCTTGCTCACTCACTCTCCACCCCCACCCTGGCTTATTTCTTCCATATTAATAATAGTCTTAGTACTGAGCACTTATATCGCTCTCTACACGTTCAAAGTGCTGTACAAACCTTAGCTAATTAATCCTCACAACACACTCCCCTCCCTCTGTAAGATAGGTAAGTATTATTATCTCAGTTTTACAGATGGGGAAATTGTCGCAATGACTCAGTGGCAGAGACACAAGCACAGTAACCTTGTTCTTGCAACCTCTATTTTGAAAATACCTTCTCCAACCCTGCTTGCCTCTATAAATACCTTCCCATCTCCTTTGTCTCCTAAATCGTCAAGACAAATCCACTGCCTACTCCTGCCACCACAGCTCCCTTAATTGTTGCCATCTCTTTCACTCCCTCAGACACCTCCTGCAGGAGCTTTGCCAATGTATTGCTCCTCTGGTTCTCTGAAAACCTTCCTCTTACAGCTGCAGTTTTCATCTTGCTTCTACCAGACAAGATGAAAGTAACCCCTTACCAACCTCACCAGTTCATGGCTCGTCTTTCTTTCTCCTTGCCTGGGTTTCTGTCCCTGGATCACGTCAAATGCAAGGCGCAGGTACCTGACACGAGGCTGCAACATTAGGGATCTGGATCAAGATGGCCTGAATTCCCTTCACATCATTTCCTAGTAGCTTGGCATTTCTGAAGGAGTTCTGTACCAGCAAGAAAACAGCAGGTGTAGATTTGTCAGTAGAATTTATGCCCTCTCTGTACATGCAGGTCCGAATCGGGCCACGGTGCTCCTGCTCAGGAGTGTGTGTGGGTGCAGGTGCAATCCACTGCTTTGCATTTTCTGTCGGTGAGCTGCTGCTCACCCCGTGGGCCGGGGCACTGCTTGATCATTGAAGATGACGACCTGTCCCACCTGACAGATTTGTGTACCCTGAACCACCTAGGATCTGGCATTTTGATGCTTAAATAACCTTCTTAAAGTAGATGTCCTGAATGTGGCCTGGAGAGCAAGTGGATTGACAGAGGATATTCTTAAATTTAGAAAAGAAATGTCCACAGTTATAAGTAAGAACATCCAGGATTTAACTGCCTCTGCGGTTCCCTGATGTGATGCTTCCTTGTTCCTGTACATTGTAAACGGGTGATCCTTGCTGTCATGTCTCTGTGATCACAGAATATGTGTGTCACTTGAAACACTGGATCCAACTACTAATTACTCAGATATTATCCTTGATTTGCTCTCTCCAGAGTGGTGCTCTTGGTCTTATCTGACCAACAAGTAATGATAAATTCTGACGGTGTGGCTAACTGAGGATCTTGCTTAGCTGCAACCGTAAGTTTTGTCAGTCTCTTGTTTCAGACCAATTAATTAGACATGATTACATGAATTTGCTCTTTAAAAGGCTCTGCCATAATGGCATGCCCTGTCAGGAACAATCTGTTTAATGGATCAGAGCTCATTTTGTCATTTTCTGTTCTGTCATATGACATGGTATCATACCTCTGCAGGTGAGCTATCAGTCTCTATGGTGCTGTACTGAGGATTTTTTTTTTAAGATGCCTGCGAAGACTTGTTTTGATGAGACTCCACAGCAAGTTCTTACTCACACTCATACTAATGAGAGGCTAACCACAATGAACTGAACACAAAGGCACGTCTCTTTTTTCATCTTGTATATGCATCAGTGTCATAGAGGTCAGAGACTTGGACGAAGACGTTGCTGACTTCTTGCAGCTAAGTTTTCCTGACCCATACCCACTTGTACTGCTGCCTTTTTCATTATTTTATGCCAGTTTAGTTTCTACATGTGCTATCAGTCCATTATTTTGTCGTGCATTGGGTCCTCACCTTCTGTGAAGAATAAGCAAGGAAACTGGCCTACCTCAGCAATGTTATTTACTCAGTGTTTGGCTTGATGCCCCCAGTTGAGGTGATGGGACCAAGGTGCACCTGAATGGCCTGCTTATGCATTTGTTCAGGCTTAACAAGATCTCTGTTATGCCAGGTTTTTGGGGCACAAAATGTGACATCACTGCATAATTCTGCATAACTGTTTGTTCTCAAAAACACATGAGACTTCGGATACCCCCTTCCTACGTTATGCCCTCCTCCTTCTGCATAAAATGAACGCTAGAGGGTGTAACCCACAAACCTCTCACCTCTCCAGGGGCTATTCACTGTGGTTAGGACTGGCATCACTTTTGGACGAGAGTGGTCTTATCTTATGTTTACCACCTGTAACTTTTGTGGGTGCTCTTCCCGGTGCTCTGCTTCCTTCTCAGCAGCAGCACCCCCTGCATAGACACCTCCATGCCTCACTGTACCTCCCAGACCAAGTGACCTTGAATACTAGCTCTAACTTCATCTCTCCCCCTCTTCCCCTACCCTAGCCTATTTCCTGACTCTAACTCTTCTCAATAAAAATGGAAGCCAGCTACTTAGGCTAACAAATAGCTGGGTTGTTTGCTTGAGGGGTGGGGAGCTGTTTTTCCTAAGGACCACAGGTTATTCATTGGCCTTAGAGCCTCTTAAACCTGCAGCTGGAAGTCTCTGCATTATTTCCTGGGAGCTGGGGCCATCGTTTGTGGCTCTGGGAGGTTGTTCTGCCCAGTGGTGAGTGCAAAGATCCTTGGGTCTTTTCTAAGCCTGCTTCTGACCTCAACATTCAATATATTCATTGTGCTCTTTGACTACTTTGTGGAAAACCTTAATATGAAAAGAGCAACCAGGAATCAAATGAGCTCAGCACAAGGCACAGAGAGAGAGAGTGCTGCAAGCGTTTGAACGCCGGCTCTGGCACCAGCCCCCATGCCTTCAGCCACTTCAATTGATTTTTTTTTTTTTTGCCTTTCTTTCCTACCTACCAGAGAACAATGAACAGGGCTGTGGCATTAGCCCATGTGTATGTGCTTACTCATACCTATTTACCATGAGTATAGTTACTGCTGTCTGCTAGAGTGGATCCAGGGCCTTCTAGATGCTCATTCAGCTAAGCGGCTGTCAAAACCTGTTGGAAAACAATGACTGGGTGAAAACTGTTCATTGCTGACTTTTTTCAATTGTGTTTTCACAAGGAATTATATTAGTCTTTCACTGAAAAGCCCAGTTCTCTAAAGTAGAGTTTTAATGGGAAATTTAGATTATCTTTAAAATTTTTCCCTTTTCCCATTTCCAATGGGTGTTTTCCTATTTTGAAATTCCTTTTTTATTTCCATTTTCTAAATTCAAATGCTATCTATTTTTCCTATGAAAAGCATCAGTTTAAGCAAAATCCACATTTAAGGGAATCTTTTTTAAATTTCAAACCTTTCTATGCTCCTTTCTAGTTGTCTCTTTAAAATGATAGGAACTTCTATCAGGCCCCCACATAAATAGTTTCAGCAGGAATAGTTGGTTCTTTAAAAATATTTAGTTATGTTTTTGAAGATGCTCCAAGAATAGTCTTGCTGACTCCACCAAAGCCCACAGCTTCCTTTTGGAGCAGGCCTTGAATGAGGGTACCACGCAGCCCTCCGTACAGACTCAGCACTGATGTCTTGCTGAAGGTCTAAGGTGCTTCTTCAGAGAAGTATACGGGCAGGTGCTTCATGTTAAGGTTAGGTCCGTCAGAGTTGAGATGGAGGCATTAGGCTGTCTTGCTCATGTGCCGACAGCAGCAAAGGTGCAGCCACACTGGCTGCAACTGCTCAGGACTGTGCTGTTCGCTTGGACGATTACCCTGTATTGCAAACCCTGTTACTAGATCTTCTTTGCTTTCAGGACCAATTTGTTGCGTTTGTGTGTGTTGCAGTCAGACTTCTGCCTTCCCGTAATCATACTCCCAACACCCACTGGCCCACTTTGGCAGCTGAGTTTCTGGGCCAGTCGAACCGCCGGCTGCCCGGTGCGGCAGTACTGACACGCAGTGCTTGCTCCCGAGCGATGCTCAGAGCGTTCCTCGGCAGTTTTCTCACATGCAGTGTGGCCACAGCCATGAAGACCCATCAGATTTTTTCCAAGCCATGTTCATTATCAAGTACTTTGCTGGACCAGAGCTACATGTTTAATAAAAACCAATATGAAATGACAAGGAGAATCGCATGCTTTCAGGGCTATTGTAGACTACCTGCATTCAAAGAATAATGATAGTAACTGCTTCTCCTTATTCCACCCGTATTCTGCCAGGGTGTCTAAAAGTGCCACATGCATTGCTAGTGTTTATACTGATTTCTCATCCCCAGTATTTACCTCTCAAAGTACTGAATATTTCATTCCAAAAAGTTGCAGTGGTAGAGGACTTCGGTCTTTGCCAGCTTCTTGTATAGCAGAAATAATTTCTTATGTAATCAGCTAGCGAAGTAGAAAGTCTCTACAATTTTTAAAGAGTACAATTTCTCTAAAAAGTTATCTGATATGACCAAAACATTAACATTTCATTCAGAGAATTTGTTAGCCTGAGTAAGCTGCCTTTCAGACTACAAATTCATGTTTAAATCGCAAACAAAGGAAAAAAAACCAGTCTAGAGAGGTCAGTGCTTTGTATCTAGTATGCTTTTGCAGTTTACTTTTGTTCTGGTACGCAGATGCTTTGAAAACTGTTCAGCTGCAGTTCAGACAAAGGTCAATATCGGGCCAGTCAATATATCATACAAAACTCCAAATCAATATCCTATGAAAGGAGGCTCAGCACCTTCTGCCTAAAAAGGTGTCTAAAATAGAACTTACTTGTCAGACTCAAGCTGTCCTGGGGGATTTCCTTCTTCGTGTTCCCACTGGAGGAGCCCATCATGATATTGCAGTAATTGGTAATCTTTCAACCACCTATCCATGTACTGAATTTTGTGATTTAAGTGAGCATATTGATAACCAGCCTTTGCTTTTTTGTACATAAATGTTAGGGTGCCAGGCTTATATTTTCCACATAAAAGATCAGCAACTTCATTACCCGCAAAAGGTGGTTATTAGGGTCTAAGACTAGAATTCATCATAGTAAGTATGGTTATTTACTTTATACATTTATGCAGTATATCAGCCACAGCTTTGACAGTGCTCTGCAATTTTTTTTTGCACGAAGGCATTCAAATCCAAGAAATATATTCATACCTGCTGTCAACAAGTGCAACTCCCTTGGAAAGCTCTGAGCCAATTTCAGCAGTGACGTGAACGGCAGCATAAATTTTAGGTCTAAATTGGTCAGAAAATATGTGAAAGTGGGCATAATTTGCATGCTGAGGACTGAAAGAGGGAAAGTAGCTAGCAAAAAAGAGTGCAATTAAGCGGGGGGGGATAGAGGATCTACTGGCATGAGTGTAGTGCATCGAATTTGGTTCTGAATTCAGACAACTACAAGCAAATGTAAATGTTATACTTAATGCAACTAGCTATTTATAGTAGAGTGAACACACTTTCTCTACCTGTTATGCTCATCACCATGCTAAAGGATGGACTAGAGTATGTCATGCCTAGGCTGGCAGACATTCAGCACATACCTGTATGTGTGTGCTGAATATCTGTTTCCCAGTTCCCCAGTGGGCTCTGTAGTATGATTGCAAATACACTAACTCTTTGTGGAAGGGAAATCTTCAGAAATTAAAAA
The DNA here is from genome assembly GCA_013401315.1 of Balaeniceps rex. Classification (NCBI taxonomy): domain Eukaryota; kingdom Metazoa; phylum Chordata; class Aves; order Pelecaniformes; family Balaenicipitidae; genus Balaeniceps; species Balaeniceps rex. The sequence continues at coordinate 11,628 of VYZW01015939.1, forward strand.
AAAAAATATCTTGATCACCTTGAATATGTTTCAGGGGTCTTTTGCTTAAAGCAGCCTTTTCTGTATTCCAGGCCGCTGTGACAGATCATGGAAGGTGAGGGATATTTGTCATAGAAGCATCACTTCTTTGGTACCTGCCAAAAGTAAATGGCTAAGAACTGTGTAATGAAATGAAGGCAGTATTCAGACTGCCAACAGGAACTGCTCAGCTTGGGTGCTGCCATGCTTCCAGGCAGCCCCTGGCCCAGCAGGTTGATTCAGTGCATCTGAGGCAGACATCTCAATTCCAAATGCAATGGGTGCGGAAAGGTGGTCACCTCTGAAATCAAAGCGGCTAGGACCCTATCTCTCTCCACTGCCTGAGCAGGTCACTGAAACTCCCACCTACCAGTCACCTGGGAAACCTCTCAGTTTAGATCTGAACAAGTGTTGAACCTCAGTCACCTTCATCCACTTGAAATCCAGAGCACCGAGTCCTCTCTTGAGAGCAAGCAGCTAATGATGGAGGAGGAAGAGGCAGCAGCCACTTCAGAATAACTTCATTGTTTGAACACTCTTACAAGAAGTGGGAAACATGGATTTTAAGCCTTTCTCAGACTGAAGGGGTTTGAACCACAATTCCCTTTTCCTTGGAGCTTATCCTACCCATCAAGCTAGAGAAGTTCTTCATTCTGCTCACTATGCGAGGCCACGGAACAGAGAGAGAATAGGAAAGAAGGAGCTTGATTTTGCAGCCCATTGGTGAGGGCAGGCACGAGAGAGTCCTGAGTCTTGGTCCCAGCTGTCACTGCTGTTTAAGTATTCTTTACTGTTAATTTTTAATACAGGCACTCATACAGTCAAGCAGCCATGGTTGACAGACTGTAGAGACTGTAGTGTTTAATTCTGCCTGAATTTGTATTAAGCACCAAAACATGTGAACCAGATACTGCCCTAAGCCCTGAACTTATCATACCCAATGATAAGCATCTAGCTGAGACTGTAGCAGCATAGTTGCCTAATTAGGAACAGAGTTGTTCAAGGCCTTCTGCAATGGTAATTGAGAGAGAAAGGAAACCTCCGGAGCAAAAGTGAATCCGTTCTTCATCTGAAGCACATTCTGGAAGTGCCTGGTCTTCTCTGTGGATTACAAAGAGAGCCTAGGATGACAATGTTCCCCAAATAAGCCTCTCGGTTGAATTTAGCGTGCCCAAATCACAGGACTATCATTTCTTTCTCCAGTTGTTTTGCATTTTATTGCTGTTAGTTTCCTTTGTGTACACCTCAGAGTGGTGTGGACCTCTGGAGAAGGATACAGTGGAATCACCTAGATTCAACCTGGGTGCAAAGACTGCCACTTAGCACCAACCTTTTAAGGTGACATATGTTTAACCTTCCCTTTGCCCCAGGGAGCTTGTGCACAGCAAAGCCCTCACTCTTTCATGAAACCAGCACACGAAGAACAGAGCCCATTGGAAAGATATACTGCATAGTCAGTCTTGAAATGTAATGTCAGTCAGCTAATCTACTGCTTGTATATCATTAAATGCATCTTGTCCATCAAAGCGTTGTGCAATTTCAAACTGTAAAATGCATTCATCATGCTCTTTTTTTTTTTTTTTTTTTTTTTTTNGAACATTTTCATTATTCCAAACAGTGGCTCTCCTAAAAAGCAAGAAGTCCTGGAAAGGTAGTGACAAGGTATGCAACACTGCTGGACTGCCGGTGTAGCTTGTGGAGTGGTCTGTAGTGGAGAACCACAGAGGTTCTGTCTTGTTTTCAATATTTTATGACCAAGAAAAAAAACTTCATATTATTAATGTGCTTATTTAAGAAAGGCTGCCAATACCAGAGAGGAAGAAACTCATTGCTGTGACAGTATAAAATGACATAGTACCATTTAGCCAAATACATAGAGGAAATCTACCCTCAACTGCAGTTATTTCAAAGGCATGTCTGTATTGCAGACTGGGCCCTGTGGATAATTCTGGGACCATAAGGTCTTTCTGTGGCAGACGCTGCATCTTCCTATATGCTTCCAAAAGTCCTTGTTTCTGGCTGGGGCCTCATGTCATTATTGTAATAGTAATGACAGCAAAACCAAAATTAGGCCACTAGAGATTATTTTCATTTTTTCTGAGATGTGCCTTTTAGGAGCTTTGAGTGGAAGAACAACATTTTCTAACTGTAATCCAGAATATATGCAACTAGACACTGTCCCGAACACAAGACTTTTCTAAGTCATATAGATGTCTTCAGTCCTCACCACTGGTGCAAATGGCCTGTCCTTCCACCAGTGGAGCTGAAAGGAAACTCTAACTGTGTAGGGATATTTTTCTTTTTCCTAAATAACAGAGCAAATAACAATTGTAGGGGAAATGGTGGTTGATGATGAAGACCATATTAAATTGGGGTTAGCCAGCTTCAGCAAACTAGTAGAGGCAGTGAGAAGACTTGCCATTGTTGTTTGGGAAAGGCTTCAGTAATAATGTCACAGAAATGGCTCATCAACCTTTATATCTCTCTGGGCAGTGTTTTTCACCTTTCTCATTCGAAGGGTATGTTAACCTGTTAGCAAGAACCAAATAAAGGTTGTGTAACTTGAGTTCTCTGATGGTCTCCACATATTCACCACCATCTTTCATGACCATAACAATACTATCGTATGGAGTAAGCTGTGCATAACCTAACTATGAAAGAGGTGTTATCAGTGGCCCAGGGAAGCTTCTGGAGGAGCTGGTTATGGCACAGCTACTGTCTCCCTTCAGGTAGTCTGCCACATACAGTCACTTTTACTGCACTCTGAACACAGGATTTGAGGCTTTCTTCATCTCTTGTGCATTGAGATTTAGGAGTTGTGCTTTCAACAAATTTTCCTAGGATGATATATACCTTTGTAATATTCAGATGAGATGACTGATGGTATATCTGCCCAAAACCATTCACAGGGCTTGAAGGTGAACCATCCTTTTTGCTGATCAGTTCAAGAGCCATGGCAACAGTGTTTACCTGCTCATGTCACTGTATCAGTTGACTTTACTCCAAAAACAAGTAGGACTGATTGGAGAGGAAAGTACTAAGGAAGAAGCAAGGATGTACTTATTTAATCTATAACACAGATACTTCTTGTTAAGGATAAAGAAAACACAGACCCTCTCTTTGATTTTTCTTAAACCTCCTCCCTCTTCTATGTTACCTTTAAAACCCTTCAAGACTATGACGTTAAAAAACTAAGGCCAGTGTGTTCCCTCCTGTACTATCTAATTTAAATGTGAGTTTGAACAATTATTCACATTAATAGCTTTGGGTTAAATCTACCAGCCTTGCTAGAAAGTTCGGTTAGAGAAGCTGCAAAGGCACCAGCTGAATGCTATTCTAAACGGGAAATTTCCCCCCAGGGCACAGCTTTCCCCTCATCTGAGATCTCTTCCATACTGGTAGGGATGATTTTGCCTATGGATTCTCGCAGCTTCCCTTCTCATCATTTTGTTGTGCCTGTGTGTTATGGGAATGTTTAATTTCATTTGGTAGTTCTTCTTTCCTGTTACAAATTTTCAGATTATTTTACCACCATTATGTAGCAATTATCACATCACCTTCTGTGTGGAGAGCTGGAAAGATTACATTTTAACTCATAGGATCAATTCAGGAAGAGACTCTTTCTCTTTCTAAAACTAGCTATTCCAAAAAAGTATCCTGAAGTTATCAATAATTTAATAATCTGTGCGCTGATCCAGTCTGTGGTTTCATCTTTATTTGTATTGCTGTTACTGATGTTATTAATCACTAGAGTGGCTTTCTGCTGCTTTTTTTGCTGTACTTAGGTGTCATTACCTCTTGCGTCTCTATGAATAAGCTTTGCTCTCCCGATCCCATAAAACTCAGTGTCTCTGCCTACACTACCCTAAGCTGTCCCGGGACAGCTGTAAGCATACAGCATTGGACCTCCTGCCAGCTTTCCATCCACAGGGCTGCTCCACGCATAGCCTGGGGACACCAGCAGGGCCGCACCTGGCCGGCTGCAACTCCAGCAGGGAGGATGCTCACAGCACCAAGAGCTTGCTCCCACTGCGCCGAAGGCTGCACTTGCAGGTTCAGAAATCAGAGAGCGGGTAGGGTTGTGCCGGCAGCCTCAGGATCTCTGTAAAGGCAGTAAAATCCTAAAGCCACTGATGTGCTCGTTGGTGTCAGGATTTAATCCAAAGTCTTCCTCCTGATGTAAAAGCCAGAGTGGCTTCCGCACAGCGGTTCTGAAGGCAGAGGTCTGCACTCAGGCAGAATCTGCCACGTGATCCTCCCTATTGGGAAATTTTGGCTTATTATAATCTATGGATTTTTTTCACACACGGGGTCACTCCCACACCTCTTCTGTCACAGTCTGTTCTCTCCCTATGGCTATGTGCATGACAAACAATGTCCCATTGTTTTGTGACGCCACTGTGCTTCAGTAATGCAGATTATATGTTCTCCTCCAATGCCTGGCAACCTGGTTTTTGTTTTTAGGCCTCCTGTAATGGTGCTTAGACATTTACAGGAATGTTATCTTTATCTACGAACCGGTGTTTTTTTAGCTCCTTTATCTGATACTATTATTTTTATACAACCTTCCCCCTATGATCTTATCCATATCGCTTGCATTTTAGTTGTTGTATGAGCTTTAGAGAGTTACTTTTGTATTCCTCAATCTGTCTGTAACTGTTGTAGCTTTTATCCTTGGGTGTTACCAATTCTAAAAAGTGCAGTTACCTTTGAATCTCCAACAGATGTCTTAATAGGACCTCAGTGCTTCTCAGCACCTGTTTCTTCCCACTCCTGGTTTAAGTAAACACACATAATAATTAGTTTTCCAAGCTAGTAATCTGGTTTCATTTTGACTCAGCAAAAATCTAGCCTTGCTGTGCAGGTGTTCTCTTTTAAAGAGAAGCCCAAATACCTTACAAATACAGTTATGTTCTCTTTCTACCACTTTCCCCCCTAAAGCGGGGACCTTGACATCTCCCATCCTTCCCATCCCATTTATATGGTCCTATGCAAAGAACTGTCAGAGAAAACTGCCTGGAGGCCTGCAGCATTGGTGTTTGGTAATAAGAGCATAACTCCTAGATCTCTGCCTTTCTCTCTGTCATTGGTATCAATCTGTGCCTAAGAGCACAAGACACCTGCTCTGTCTACAAATCTAGACATTAAATGAGATCCATGGTCTGCATAACATGTCACAGAAGTACTGGTATTTCTACATGGCTGAAATCACAATTGCAAAAACCCATCTGTACCAGGGCACTTTCTTGGAAAGTCCTCTTTGAGATAGAAGGCACGTTTGCTTTCTGCTACCTGTCCAGTGAAGTGGGCTTGTTTCATGTGTACGCTTGTGGTCCTCTTTCACTATGAAAAAAAGGGGAACTTTAGGATCAGAAAACTGAGAGCCCTCGTTTTGCAAGCACTGCATCACGTAGTACCCTTGTTGGCCTTTCAGGGACCTTTTACAAAGTCAAGGCTGCCAGACCATGTGGGAATAAATGCCTAGAGTGTGAAGATTCAGTAGATTAAACAGTAAATTTGACATATCAAGAAGAGATACAAACCAGTCATTTTTACACAGAAGACTCTTTTAAAGCTTCTTTGGCCAAAACAGTGTGTCAAATCTGTTCATATTTCTTAGATTTGGTTGGAAGAACTTCAATGCCCATATCAAGAGCTCAATACTTTCCCAACCTGGTTAAATTTGCAGCAGTATTATAGCCATTCCGCAGCATTAAATCATGCAACAGCATTAGTGTATAATAAAGGTAACAAATTAACTGAGTTAGATAATAAATGAGCTAGACGGAAAATGATTCAAGAGCTGGGCTTCAAGCTTCCCATAAGTCTCCAACATATCTTCTACCATGACATATAGTTAAGATACCATAATACAAATGAGACATAGCCCAAAACTGAATCTAGTCCATGTACTTAAGCAGAAGCAAAGAAGGGGGAACTTTGCTTACATAAACTGACGTGACTGTCAGCATACAAAAGTATGACATTTATAACTATTTGTTCACCAGAGAAAATAAAAAATAAGTAGTATTCATGCCCCAAGATAGCTCTAGAGAATAAATTGATAGGAAAAAAGCTAAGAGTTGGGTTTTACTGCATGCTGGAGATCAAAGTCTCATGAATGTTGGTGGTTTGATGGGCTGCTTTCTGTAATTGATATGCCATTACAGAGCATTAGAGATTTACATTAGCGAGAAGTATATAAAAAAGAAAGAGGAACTGAAGAGAGGAAGATGAGATATGTTGTTCAGCTGAAGAGAGGCCTAGCCTTCTATTTTGTACTTGCAAAAGAGCCTTTTCAAATTTATGATCACAGAATAAATACGTTAATATATATCTGAACACTTGCACTTTTAACTACCTGTTTGCTGATGGCCATAGCCCAGGAAAACAGGCTGGTCCCCAGAATTGAATTGTGAGTGCAAAACATGAACGTTTCAAATGTCCAAGTAGCTGAAAATCACAATGGAAGAATATTTTGGTAACACTGCAGATTACAAAGCACAGCATTACAGTGCATTCCCCAAATTAAAAGAAGTGCAATAAAACCAGCAGGACATATACACTTCTAAATATACACCTACAAAACCTAACTTAAAAACAGCTGAAGGTGTTTGGGAGTCTGTGAAGTAGATATCTCTTCAAGGAAGCCTGTCACCAGTCCTAGCTACAGAAAATGGCTTCATCTCGGTGTATAGCTTTGAGTCACCAATAAAAGCAAATCTAAGGCTTCTTAGGGCTAAAGATTTGTGGTCCTGCTCTGTTGGCTTCATGCATCACTAAGCAATGTAAGAGCACATTGCTCCCTAAGGATTTCCTCTTTCAAGACTACTTTGATGTATACTGCCAATTTAGTAGTTCATACAGCAGGTTTGATCTAGGTGCAAGTCACACAACTTCAGCCTTCTTAAAGTTAAGTGCATAATCTTGGTTAGGCAACTTCAGTAGTCAGTGGAGAGAGACAACTATCTCCAAATGGTTGTTCATCCCACCTGGTATAGGTGACTCTCTAGTCTCACTGTTTGGAGAAGACTCTCTCACGCTGTCAATCAGAGAGGCTCTCTGGATGACAGGTTTAGATTAGAGACCATTGATAGGTGTCAGTGCACGAGTGCTGCCTACGGTGTAAGATGTTAGTGAGGTGTTTCTGAGCACTTGACATTCCCAGCAGGTGATTCAGAATAATCTCTTAGAACAACAGGTCATTGGGCCATAGTCTGCCTTCACCTTTACAGGTGGCTGGGCTGCTCTCAAGGTGCTTTGACTGGCAGAAGAAATTGACCCAAAGAAGGAAAGGAACTTGGTCTTCTTGGATATTGTATTTGGAGCTTTGATTTCTGTTTCTCCTCTCAGCAAAGTCAAGAGATGGAAGAAATCTTCCAAAGAGTTAAGCAATACACTAGTAACAGCACTAAGCACTGCTGCAATTTAAAAAGGACAGGGGAGTTTGAACAATTTTCAGTTGAAAATTTATTATGTAAGTGCTGCAGGGAAAGAGAAAATGTATTCTAACAGTGTGGTTGAAGTTTTGGTGCTAGCCACTGGAAGAATTTTACTTTAGCCCTAAGAACTGAATATTATTCCAGCATACACAGGGTTGTTAGTTTTTGTTTGTAATCACAATTGATAACTGAATTAAAATGGGGGGAGGGAGGGATGACAAAATTCTTCAGGGAAGAAAAGTAATTTTTAATTGTATTTACAAGACAAAATTACCAACCCTACTTGAACACCAATAGCCTTTCCCACCTGACTGGAGACATCCCTTGCTTGATCCAAATATTTTGTAAGTCTTGTCCACAATGGGAAGAGATATTGCACTCAGTCTGGAGTGCAATAGTCAGCTGCTAGATGAATTAATTTTAAAGTAAACGTAAGGAAATTCGTTATCCTTTAATAGCTTTGACAAGAGCAAACTGAGTAGGAGAAAGATGCAGATCATGAAACAAGAGTCCTCTTTCTAACTTTGGGACCACAGTATACACCCTGTATATATCCTACAAAACCAAGGACTGGCACGATTGCTAAGTTTATGTAGTGTTGCTGGACACTCTTGAAGTTCCCTGCTAATGACCTAGTGTGGCAGCAGCTGGCAGGTGTCAAAGGCTGTTACTGCCTGGTCTTCCCTTTTTCCACCTGCACTGCTGCTGGTTTTCCAGCATCAGAGATTCCTTTGGTGGGATTTACGTCATGTAATTTTAGATGTCCACATCTGAACTCATTACCTCCAGGTCTCTTCATATTCAGTGAAGAAAAATAGGTGTAGTTCTAGAGAACTACATTTTAGACATGTACTTTAGGAAGAAATTAGTCATGCCCTTGAAAAAACTCTTTCTTTCCACTGACTTTACAGAGAGTTCAGATCACCAGTTCAGATGATACAGACTTTGAGAACACAGACTTTTGGCAAGGTGCATCCCACTCTGTCTGTATATATTTTCAATCACAGAACCATCTGCAACTCGATTCTGATTATCTGAAAATAAGAAAATGGTATGTCATTTTTCAGTTTCTTCAATGCAGGTCATCCAAACGGCCATTCTTTGGCAGCTATTTCATTTCCCAGCATTGCTTGCAGTGCTGCTGTTAAATTAAGCCCAGCTGCTTCCTTTTCTCTTCATTGACCTTCTAGCAATTACCCTGTTCTCTTTATTACACCTTATTTTAATGTCAACAGTTTTATGCCAGAGCTCAATCATTTGGACGCTCGAATGACTTCACAGAAGACTAAGAATGAGAAAAACGTCCCTTTAATATATTTAGATGGAAATTATAGTAGATAATTAACTTTAAAACACATTTGTATAAGTGAGATTTACTGAGTCCATACACCCAAACAAAACACAATTAAAATAATTCCATTCACTGTGGTTTTATTTTCTGTGTTCTCTAAGATGTGCCATTCATTCTCATAAGATAACTTTTCAGCTTTTATTTCCAAGCCAGGCTGGCAGAAAAAAGGCATTCAGTGTGAGGGACTCTGAGTTCCTAAGGATTCTCCACGTACATCCATGTCTGTAGGAAGTACCTTACTTCACTAAGAGATGCAGAGCTTAACACATAAACTGTCTTTGGGAGTGGAGAGAGAGATGGAAGAAGTAGCAATGGAGGTTAAGAATGGCCGTATTTTGAATAAGACTCTTTTCTCTGTGCTGGATGTCAAGCATCCCAGACTAGCTGCTTCTGGCTGCTTGGAAGAATCACAAACTTTTTGTTATCACAGGGACTTCAGAGAAGTACGATGAAAAGAGCCTTATCATTGATTTCAGTGTCTTTACTCTAAATAAATATCATGAAAATCACTAACAAGCACAGTAGTCCCCATAATGAATCTAATATGCTTGCATGCATTTACATTTTTTTCTGGTATTTGTTGGACATAGATGGAATAAGGGGAATCTTTATCGATTTCTGCATGGAGTTTGCCTGAAATAAAGCACCCAAACAGAAATGCATAAAGACCAAAAAAAAAAAAAAGTCTAAAACACTTCTCATGGACCAATAGTATATTACACTATCTCTAGTACTGGTTTTCACCTTCTCCTCAAGGGAACATTCACTTAATTCTAGATGTATTCTAACATACTCCACATCATCCCCTCATACAGTCGTTTTCTCACATTGAACCCTGGTTTGCATCCAGCAGGAGCTCTGTGGAAGAAAGGACTGGTGAATCAGGACCATAAAATCCAGTTTAGGATCTGGGAGATACCTTTTCTTCTGAGATGTCTATCTCAGGTCCTGTCCACAAACATTTGTTTGGGCTTAACTTGTATTTCTCTCTGCCACCAGACAAACCTGCCACCAGCTATCCACAGCCATTTTCTTTTAAAAACATATGTACACATCTCGCTGAAATCCATACATTCCGTCATCCAATAAAATACTACAGTAACCAGAAATAGATCTCCTTCCTTCAAAAAGACGTTATTAAAATGCACAGAAAGCTACACAATAGGTGTTCTAGAGTTTCGTAATAAAATATATTCCAGGAGAGATAAAATATAGCATAATTAGGTTTTTATGGGGCTTGGGGTTTTTTTTAGAGAGAGCAACTGAGCTGAGATAGTACAACTCTCAAAATCTTGTGTAATCACTTAGAATTTTCTTTACCATAACACATGTTCATTTCTACTCTAAGTTTTCAAAACATTTAAAAATTACATTTATGTAAATGTTTATTTGTCCAAGCAAATGTACAGAAGTTCTCTGCCAATAATGCTCATGCCCCTGCTGTGCAACTGGCAAGTTGCTTTTCTTGAATGAAGAAACAGTTAAGTATATTAAAATATATATCTTAATGCGGTAAAGCACACACTTAAGGCACTGCCCTTTTACATGGACACCAGACAAAATGTTCTTTACACATTAAGACTCAAATAAGGAAGCAGGAGTGAGGTGCCAACTCTGTAGCTTGTATCTCATAACCTCAATGAAAACAGCAGGGCTGGGGCGGGGGGGGAAGAAACACAGAAAAAAAGGATACCAGGTAGACAGGGTAGAACTTGGTTGTCTGTCACTCTGAAAGTCTTAACTGATGAGAGTTTAATCAGTATTTTTCATGCTTGCATGCAGGTATGTGAGTAGCTTGTTACCCACCTTGATGAACAGAACTGGAGAGCTTGTTGCTTTGTGGCAAAGAGCAGCCCAATGCAGCAGCACCAGTGACAGGGAGGAGGAGAGGTACCACAGCCCTTGCTGTACCTGGGGACCCAGCACTGCAGACAGGAGGGCTGCAGGCTCAACATCTGCCCTCCTTTCCCCTCTCCTAAACTCACCTCTGGTGAACACCTGGCCAGCACAGCCCACTGCACAGAAAGGGTTAGCTGCAGACAGCTGTTCGGAGAATTCCCAGATCTTTGATTTACTGTGATCAATTGCATGATTAGGCTGGATGTTGTGGAGAGCAGTGATTATCTAATGGGGGCACTCTGTGATCTCTGTTACAAAGAAACTCTGCTGGGGAGGAAAAACTCGCATGAGACATCAATATGCATTTATACAAAATACCTTGGGGCATCTGTGCAACCAACAGGCTGTAAGTTAATAGAGCTTTTTCTCTGCTACGTCAGTGGAAGGACACGCACTTGCATTACGTCTGTGTCAGAAAGTGAATCTTAGTGTTAGCGGTGTTCTTTCAGCTAATGCATTTAGCCACACGAAGGTACGAACTTAATCGCTGAGCTGTTTGGGAGGTATCAAGCACAGACATTAAATAGGATTATGCTACAGCCGTCTGCTCTTGCTAATTAAAATGTGGAAAACAGCCAGTATCAAATTATTTTGTTTAGACAATTCGTGGCTGGTTTAGGTAGTTCGGCATGTGCTGCAGTGGTTTCACTATTTGGTGAGACACTTAAGATTTCACAATGACCTGTGTCATTCTAACATACAGACTTTAAGTACAGCCAAAGTCATTTTGCCCAAAAAGAAACTTAAGACTTTTTTGTTGAATAAGGATCTTTAATATATAATTGTCATTTTATTTATGTATTTTGGAAAAAATATTCTTAGGCCTGTACTCTGTAAATTATGTTCACCAGTAGCTTCAGCTACCAGTTTCACCTACATTTCAACTAAATTACGGGCCATCGGTGCATTTAGAAAACTCTTCTTCAGTTTAAAAAAAAACATATTTGAGCTACATTTTTGCTTTTAAATGGACTCATGTGAGTCCTGTAGGTTTTGCTTTCTAACATTCCCTTATTCCAACAAAATTTGCTTTTGCAAGACTGAGTTGTAGGAATGAGTTGTACCAATGTGCTTAGCATGTGTCCAGCAGGCAAGATCCAATCCAGAAAAACGGCCATTCAAACCTGTAGCCTCTTCCCTGTGACCCACTGGCTTGCCCCAGGGAGGGAGCTGTAGCCTGGATGTATTGTTCTGGCAGCTCATGTCCTGCAACCTTCTTTCCCAAGGGACCCAGCACACCCCCCCCCGCCCTGACAGCATGACCAAAAGTGCATCCCTTGCGTGCACACGCTGCATACAGCCCCTGCCAAATGCCATGTGCATGTGGGAATATGTGTGTGCTATGCATATCTGCAACATGGTATGGGGACCACCTTCCTTTATGTTTTTTGGTTGAATGTTCTCCCACCACCTTGGGTGAGTGCGGCTGTATCCCTTGTTGTAGGGTGCACATGCTCAGCAGCACACTCAACAGCCACAAGTCTAGATGGTTTAGATCAGGGAACCCACTGGCATACGTGCCACAGCTCTTTGCTGTTGCATCCAATGAAAAGCTGAACACCTGTGGACAGGATGGTGTGTATCTCGGTCTACCTCCATCATGGAGCTATTTACATGTCTGGGCTGTCTCTCCAGAGCAAAGGTCTAGGAAAGCACACCTATGTCCTACAGTGTGATACAGCTCATGTGGCCCACTGTAGCCAAAAGGTTGGGCACCACTGCTACTTGAAAGCTCAGTATGTACCATCTCTCGGAGCCTTGTCAGATAAACGAAACCCCAAAAGAACCCTGGTGCAAAACCACGTGACCATGGGTAGGGTTATGATGACTACTGCAGTGACTTCAGTGCCAGTGTAGGAGATCTGGCAGATCTGTTCTTCTCACGGTCACTTCGTTGGGCCTCAAGTTCCTTGTTCCTCCAAAGAAACCATGCATTGCAATTAGTTTTCTGCCAGGTATACCACCCTGTGTCCACCTCAGCATTCAACCAAGATAAGTGGGTTGGTGTATTCATTAGACACATCGCTGAAATGATCAGCAGGCACACAGCTTAAAAAATGACATTTATATCATCACCATTATAATTTAGAGTCAGTGCCTGCTACAGATGAAGAGAACTCCTGCCCCTACTAGACTTATATCCACCCTACCATCTGTAGATGGTTTTGCATCCTCTTCTCATTTGGATAGTTATCATTAGCAACCCAAGTATTAAAAACTTTTTAAATGAAATCTTGGATTTCTCTGCACAGTTCTGTGGCAGAGTCAATTCAGTGACAAATCTGCAACCCCTGCAAAGGAGTAAAAGGAAGCTGGAGTTCTTCAAACTTCAGATTTAGAAGAAAAGATGGTTTGAATAACCCTTCTAACAAAACAAGCTGGGTTTTAAGCAACATAGATTCAGTAGAAAGTCTTAAAATCAATGAGCAGAAAGCTTTAATAACTTCCCCAACCACTGTTTTCCTCCTTGCATGAAAATGACTCATTAAAAGGACACATCAAATTGCTCTCCATGTCTGTGAAAGCGAACACCAACACAATTGGAGAATTTGCTAAACTGTTACATTGAATGCGATATATAACAAGAGGGCTAGGAAGCTGCTGCATTAACATGTGGGAGATGTTAAGAGAAAAACACAAATGTCGATGTAAGAATGGGGTGGAAATTTGAATTTGCAATTATGCTGTAGATTTTTTTCAACAAACGTTGCAGTTTGTAAAACAGAAAGAAGCCTAGTTTGGTAGTTCGTGCTCCCAATTTTCAATATAATTTTAATGTAAGTATACAGAATGTTTGGTTTCATGCTTTAGGTTTGTTTAGGTTTTGTTGTAGTATTTTTGCCCTCTGTCCTACACAGAGCACTCATGACATTCATCTATCTATCTCAGCTGTTGTGGGAAACAGAACTGCATTTTTAGGCCCATATGTTGATACAAAGTGAGGCTTTATGTTTATATTCAGTGATTATAGACTGTTAAATATAGAGATTTCATAGTGAAGAATTCCTTTAAATGGAGTCTTATGTTAATCACAGAATATAACTTCTACCCATCCTTCTGTAGGCAAACCCCTAAAAGAGCCATGAGTGAGAAAACTGGGCTGTAAAAAGAAGAAAAAAAAATCTGCGCCTCTCTCACAAAATCACAAAGTCCCAAAATCACAATGGTTTCCTTTTTTGGCTGGAAAGGGAAGTCCCACCATGTTTGGGTTTGGGGCATGAGTAGGAGCATGACAAGCACATCCAGGAATACCGTTACTTGATGGCCCAATTCTATCAGAGAATGCACATCAAACTACATGCACAGTGCTCCTCTGTCCTTTAAAAAACTGCCATCTAAATCATCTAGCAGTGGATCAGGCTGAGGTTTCACTTTCTCAAGCCCAAAATGTGTTTCCCCTTCAAGCATGCAGAATTGATACAAAATACAGCACTACTTCTTTGAAAGAGGCACAAAGTACTCATATTGCTCCACAAACTAGAGGGATGAGCATCTCCTAGGGTCTGCTCCACAGGCTGCAGAAGGAGAGTTCTCCAGTCCTCCTCCTTGCCACCTACCCTCTTGGGGACTTTTGTTTCAGGCTTCTGGTCAGGGAAAGGTGGGTGAGCTCCCGAGGACCTGAAGATAGCTGGAATCAATAGGAAGTCGTGCAAGGTTCTTTCCTCTTGAGAGCATTGAAAGAGTGTATTTATGGACATTATTTCACACTCCATTAGAAAGGTGTAAACCTTGTGAAACTCAGTGCAGTTATTCCTTATTAGTATGTCTAGCTGAAAGCAGCATTTGAATCAATGTTTTAGCAGAAAAGGCTGTTTACTCTGATAATTAAGGAGAGTCGAACAGTTAGCCTATCAATAAGAGCTGTGCCAGTCAATTCAATAGAAGATCTCATTTTCATAAGGAATTCAGGTGGAAGGCACTGCATGATATTCTGTTTCAGAAAAGAATCTAGTAATACTGCATCTTAAAAAAAAAAATGTTGTTTGAAGCAAATATTTCATTAATTTGACCTATCTGTGATAACATTTTTCATGACACAATGATACCAGTGAATTTTACTGCTTGCCGAGGAAGGCATGTTGCTATCAGAATGCGTCCTGAATGTGTTCAGCTAGTTCAGCTCAAAGGAAACAATGGAGCTTATAGACATGGTAGGCTACCATTCAAATTGGCAAGGTTCCCGTTACAAATATTCCTTCCTCTGAATATCTCTTGCCATCCAAGTCCTACATGGTGCATATAATTTAAGCGTTCTCCTTAAAGAATCACAAATGAAGAGCAATGTCTACAAGGGAATTTCAGGGGAGGTGTGGGTCGTATCCTGTGTTACACTCAGCGAGCATCTCCAGAGGAGGCAGTGGGACTAGAGGCCCTGATCCAGAGGCTCTTGGTGGGAATATGACCACAGCAAGCTCTGGATCTAGACCAGAGAGTGCACAGCACCTCTCCAGAGGTGTTCAGCTGCCAGCAGGATAAAGCCTCAGCTAAGTGTATATAAAAGTAGTGGCCTTTATACGGTTTTTGACATTTGAGGGTAGTCCTGCAGAGCTTGACAAGCTGAGCTTTGTCTGATTAAAGAGCATGGGATGGGACCCTAAATTACTGAAAATAAATGTGTATTGTTATATATTGCTACTATATGTTTTCTACAGTTTGTATATGAGAAAGTATGATTAAAAGTCGATGAGAGACTGTTTATAAATTTTGATTGCTTCATAATTTTAACTCTGAGCAACATTTTTATCATAATTATAGGCTTTCTTAAAGCATTTATGCAGATTGTTTTATTCAAAAGGGGTTTATTCCATATAAACTCCACTCTTTTATCTCTCCATAAAATCAGTATGTGAATTCCCAGCAACCACAACTCCACTAGGCAGTCATCACATTAGTAGCAGAGATATTTTGAAACGAGGCAACATTCCTCGGATCTTCTGAACATTATTTCCTGCTTTCCCATCCCAGTGACTGTCATGGTGGTAAATAGTAATAATAATCCTTAGCACATTTGTTACCTCTTTAGCTCTCTCTAAAAGTGTTAGCAAGTTTATACTCTTAATTCCTCTGTGATGTTCCTGTGTATTATGGTAGCCAGTGTATCCATGGTTCAGTGGAGGCTTGAGGAGATTAAGTCAGATATCTCAAATCTTCAGCTCGAGGAGACTGAAATCCGGGGATTTAGATACAAAGCTGCTGTTCATTTCAGTGAGAATTTTGTGTCTAAATATCCTGGATCCCTACAAATATTGAACTCTAAAGGACTTACCCAAGGACCTCCACCTGTTTCTTGATCATTGTTAGCATTCAGTTGATTGCATCATGCAAACTGCTTTTGTGGTCCACAGCAGGGAATGAGTCGATGGCTCCCAGTTCAGATTGGTTCATGTCCATATTGCCTATAAGGAGAGGGCTCCAGAGCAAACCATCCTCTGTCCTTCCTCCAGGTTTCCTCACAAAGGATATGAGACATCCATCCCAGACAAAAGCCCAGGGTTTCTGCAGTGGGGCCAATCAGGTCATCAGGACGCTTGGGTGAAGCTTGAGGCAAAAAATTGACAGCACAACTGGACCTAATGTAACAGAAAAGCAATTTAACCCAGTGGATGAATCAGTGGCAGTCCTGATAACACAACTGAGGAGCCCAGCAAAAGTGATCATCTTCACTGGAAGAGGAGCTGAAAGGTTCAAATAGTTTCATAGCAGTCACTGTCTCAGCAAGCTATGCCTCAATATGGTCTTTCATCCCAATGTCCCGAGAAGACACTTCTCCAGCACTGGAACATCTATAGAGTTAATAGAACAAAATATATACCCTCTATTTGCATATACAGCTAGGGCATCAAATGGAAAATTTGCTATCGCCTCCCCCAGGAAATACAAATATATAATGTTAAAAGTATATAAAATACGTGCAAACAGTTTTGCCATTGCAGTAAAAGTTAGACCTTTTGGTACATGTGCTTGGATGCCCAGCAAGAAACTTCTTAAGGTTGTAACATGTTCCAGTGCGCTCAGGACAGTGATGACAGTGTCTAAATGCTTCATTCATCAATGAGGAGTGTTAGTTTTCCTCAGTCCCTTTGATAAGCCACAAGGCCTGATGCTAAGCCACGCTCCATTTTACAGCACTACCTTCAAGTTTAATGATTTCCTCAAATGACAGGATCACATTGCAGTGGGATGACCTGATCCCCACCCTGTACTTTCTACTCACAAGCCACTTGAAAACCTGATTTGCACCTCGGTCTTGGAATGTATATTATGCACTTGAATGGTTCAGACTTCAGACCCTATTCAAAGGGGAGGCAAAGCTAAGACCTAAAAAACCCCACTAAGAAAACAATTCAGTGACTATCTGCTGCTCTAAAATGAAATGAGAGAATCAACACAAACAGCATAAATACTGAGTTCTGTGCAGCAATGCAATTAGATTTCACCTGTTGATTTTTATAGCTTGCAGCCTTCGTGTTACAGGTCTTGTAGCTTCCCTCTGATTTCCCTCCAGCGTAGATCAGGCATAACTCCACTGCAGTCACATGAACCAAGCCCATGGAAGACACAATTTTTTTTAGCAATCGTTGTGTTTCCTATCAACAGCACAAGCCCCATGTAATTCTTAAACAGTAAAATCATAGTCATCTTTATTTCCATTTCCCATGTTATTTTAGAGTCATTTCCCAGCTCTATCATCTGAATTGGTGCCGTAATATTTCCACCCTGAAAACATACTAATATTAATGTTTGAAGTATGGGAATAAATACAAGCTGAGTGCCTGGATTTCTGATGACACTTCAGCTAGAGAGGGTGCAGATCTGTATTTCAGGGTGATTTTAGGACAGTCAGGTTGTCACTGGACTTAATTTCAAGATTTAATAAACAGGTACATTTGAGAAAAACTACTTATCT
Source organism: Balaeniceps rex (assembly GCA_013401315.1). NCBI lineage: Eukaryota > Metazoa > Chordata > Aves > Pelecaniformes > Balaenicipitidae > Balaeniceps > Balaeniceps rex. The sequence goes on from VYZW01015939.1 coordinate 29,245, forward strand.
ATGTCAATTTTAGTTTTACTTCTGAGGTTCAGAACTGTTTCATGGCAGTATGCTGAAAAAGGGACAGCTGTCTGTGTCAGAAAGCAATAAAATACTCATACAAGTATACTGGTAAAAAAAAAAAGCATTCACATTAGAGGTAACAGAATGTCCATTTTTAGGTGGCAAGCGGAGTTTTTTATTCTCTATCAAGGATATCAATAAATATTTTTTCCAGATTTGTTGGTCGGTTTCTGTTTGAAAATAAGGGTCAGGGTTTTATCATAGCCTTTCTTTGCAGGCAAATGAGCTGGATAATAGCTACAGGCATTTTTCTGCGTGAGGGAATTGAATAAAGACTGTCCACGGCTCCACTCTAGAGCCAGGCACCAGCCACAGAGCCAACCCGTGTATTTTAACAACCTGCTGCACACCAAAGTTACAGCTACTATTGACTTATAACAACTCGGAGGCAATTGTTCCAGAATAAAACCTGGTTTCTTCTTCGACGGTTTTACCCGATGCTAGGCTGTAGTTGGTGTTGTCAAGGCATGGAAGACAGCTTACCTCGGGGCTGGTGTTTGGGACCCGTGGAGTCCCCAGTAACCTCAGCCTGGAGCACTCTGGGCACCGCTGGGCTTATTTTTACATGGGTTTGGGTTTTGTGTTTGGGTTTTTTGTTGTTTGGTTTGTTTTTTTTTTAATCTGGGCTTTCTGATCAAAAAGAGGCAGCAACTTTCAGGTCAGTCCCGAAAGCAGTGTCTCTGCTGTGCTGACCCAAGAGCCCTGGCAGGGGCTGGGGCGGCTCTGAGCCCCTCTCCGAGAGCCCGGGGGTGCTATCTGCAGCCCCGGAGCTGCGGCCGGGGGCTGCTGCCCGCCGCCCACGCCCACGGAGCGGGGGGAAGCTGCCAGCCGCGCCGGGCCGGGGGCTGCGGGCATTCCCTGCTCCCCGTGTTTTCTGAACCCCTGAGGCAGGGTTAGCTAGCGTCCCAGGCATTCCTTGTCGTTCTGCAAAAGTAAGGGTTGAAAGTCCCTGCAAAAAACAAACAAACAAAAACCGGCAAGGAGGAAAACGCTGTGATCAAGCAGCAGAGATTTTGGGGGTTAGCGGGGGGAGAGTTCAGATCAAATGGGACTTCAAGATAGCAGACAGCAGTGACCGCGTATGATCAATAATCATTCCGTGTGCGTTCCTCTACTCATTTAACATCAGCTAGGACCGTGCAAATATTGCAGCTGAGTACTCGACAAGGAAATCAGCTGAGCGTGTGTTTAAACTATGGTTAATTATTAATATGAACAATTCTTTTCAATTAAATGTGTCATTTAATCCCCTCATTGTTGACTTATTTAGGAAGCTACATGTTTAGCTTCCAGAACGATAATGTGGGTGCAGACTTATTCTAGGGAATTTGATATCATCCATATAATATCATTCTTGCGATGAATTATCATCTTTTCTCTTCTTGCTTCGTTCTAGCCAGCTGAGGCAACGAACAATTTTTGGTATAAATATTTATGACATTTTTTAAATGTTCAAAGGAAATTTGTCAGGGGGGTCCCTCGAAGCACAGGGGGAAATCACATCTCGGTGAAGAGACGAGTCTTGGAAATATGAGTTCAAAAAGAAAAGCAGCTCGTATTTCGAATAGTAACTTCAGAAGAAATTAACTGTGACTAATATTTTTTCCTGCTACTGGCCCTAATCTCTCTTGCCATGTCCTCGGCGGGTGCCCACCACCCTTTGCAGCAGGTCTGGCCACCTCTTTGCGCGGTCCTTCGCTCACCCTATGGAGGCTGTGGTTGTGCAGCTGCCTGCTCGCTGCGTTTGTGGGCTTTCCTTCCCTTGCCGCCTTCTCCTAAATCAAACCCCTCGGGTCCCGCTGTAGAAAACAGTCCCTGCAAACTCGGACCCTGACAAGCCCTGCCTGCCTGCCTGCCTGCGTGCCTTCCTTCCTTCCTTCCTTCCTTCCTGCCTTCCTTCCTTCCTTCCTTTCCTTCCTTCCTTTCCTTCCTTCCTTCCTTCCTCCTTTCCTTTCCTTTCCTTTCCTTTCCTTTCCTTTCCTTTCCTTTCCTTTCCTTTCCTTTCCTTTCCTTTCCTTTCCTTTCCTTTCCTTTCCTTTCCTTCCTTCCTTCCTTCACTTCAGATTTGGAAGAGCAACGGCAAGTTGAGGAAATGAAGAGCCCCGGTTTTTCAGTATATACGGCAATCAGCCCCTTTCAATGAGCCATCATATTTGTCCTTAATTTCGACTTTCCCAAGCACTGTTCTCATATTCCACTGTTTGAAATGTAGGAAGATTTAGCATAATTTGGAGGTCAGATTTCTAAATAAGCCTACTTTAAATAACAAGCCCACACGGGAGATTGTCAGTATCTCTATTTTGTATACAGTTTACACACTGGCACCGCTTTTTAAAGCCCTATATGTGGGTTAAAACTCAATTTTACAACCCCCATTTATATGAGATGTAGGTTTGACATCTGTTTGCCAGAGTGTTTTGCACTTAGCCTAACACCCACTATTAAATGACAAAATTGTGGCAGGCTGTCAAAGCCAGCTGACTGACAGCTGCTCTACTTTACAAAAAAGCCCCATTCAAATATTTGCAGGGTTTGAAGCTTTCTGCAACGCTGTCGCCATTCTCCCCGTTATTTAGCATGTAAAATATAAGTCAAAGTTTTAAAGCTGCTTTCCAAAATGTTGCCATTTTTCCATATAAAAAGAGCGAGCGGTGGTTGCTGGCGGGGATCCAGCGCCCGGCGCATTGGATGGGTATTTCGCTGGGTCCCCGCGTTCCTCCTATCTGCACAAACCCGATAAAACTGTCATTTAGCAGCGTTTCTTAATATTGCAGCTAATTAGAGCCGGCGTGTTATTGAAGTGAGAGCAAAAACGCACTTAAAAGAGAGGGGAGGGAAAAAAAAAAGAAAAGGGGGGGGGCGGGGGACGGGACACACACTAAAATGTTTCTGCGCAGGCAGAGGAGCGCACCCGGGCACGGCGCATAGCGAGACCCCCGACGGGCTCCGGGAAGGGACACCGAGGGCATCCTTGCACCCCCGTGGCCGTGCCCCTTCCCGCCCCCACCTCCAGGGGTCCCTCTGTGTATTCGTCAGCCCAGGGCAGCTCTGGAAGGACGTGCGAGGGACGGCGCTGATGGAGGGAGAGCGCTGCGCCTTGGCCGAGGTCGCTCCCACTTCTAGCCCCGCTGATGAGGACGTAGGATTTAATTCAGGTCGTTGACACATAGCCCGTCCGTTCCCCTCTTCCCCCTCCAAGCGCGAATACAAGTCTGTGGTGGTTTAAACTTAAAAGCCAATTGCTTTTTATTCCGAGACGTCTAATGATTGTATGTGACCGAGCAACGCAAAATAGCTGGCGAGGTAACAACCTCCGCATGTTAAGAAGTCTTTGCAGCAATTGCTGCGGTTTGATTGAACCTCGTGTGCTTTCCGCAGCCTTTGCGAGACAAGCGGGGCTCTAGCTGTCAAGCGAATCGGAGGTTAATGTTGGGGGGGTGGGTGTATTTATTAATTCATTTTTTTAATGAGGACTGGGTCCACCACCCCCCCCATAAAAGCAGAAGGCCCTCCGTCGACAAGAAGGCGACTGTCCCCGGTGTCCGTTCCCAGTGCTCTGGCCGCGGCGCGGCGGGTCCCCCCGCAGGGTAAGGGCAGCCACGACCCGCCTGGCCGCTACCCCCGGCTCCGGCAGCGGGTAAAAACGTCCCCTTCTGTTCCCCCCCGCCCCCTCCCGCCACACACCTCCCTCCTCCCGGCACACACGGGCAGGCACACACCCTCACACAGCCGGAGCGGAACAGAAAACGGGTTACTCTCAGCTTTACCTGGAAATCTTTAGCTGATTTGTGTCCATTTTAATAACCTCTATCGACTGTCTTTCCTAGAGCGGTTGTCATGTTGATAGAAAGGGACTGGAAAATAGTATTAAGGGGAGGGAAAACAAACAAAAAAAAAAATGCAGGAAGAAAACTAGCGGTGCTATCTAGGAAAGGGGAGGTTATCGCGGAGAGCGGTACAGGGCGGAGAAGGTGCGGACCCGCCGCAGCGATCCCGGGCGGAGAGGGGGAGGCTGACAAAGCCCGGCTCCATCCCGGGGAAAGCGAGGGGAGGCAGGGAGAGAGGGGGAGCGAGAGGGCGGGGGAGGGTGTCTGAGCCTCCCTAGGAAATCCAAGTTTATTGTCAACAAAGGAGGGTCTGGCCGGGCGCGGAGCCTCCGCGGTCCCAAGCTGCCGGGGACCGGCAGGGCACGGCGGGGGGGGGCGGCAGCGGGGTCCCAGGGCGGCCGGGGTGGAGGCGGTGAGGGACGGGCGGAGGCGGGGGGAGCCCCGCGGCTGTCACGGAGCCGCACAGGTGCGGGGAGCAGCACCTGGGGGTGGCTCTGCCCTTCCCGGAGGCATCTCCCCCGGAGAAAGGGGCAGGGGAGAGTAGCCCAGCAGGAGCGGGGAGGGAGAAAAGCAAGGTTGGAGGAGAAAGTGCGTGTGTTAGAGGGAAAGGGGAAGAGAAAGAGAAGGAAGGCTCCGGGCTCCACCTCCCCGCTCGGCGCGGCGCTCCAGCTGCTCTCAAACCAACTGCTCAATTCTATTCACTGCCGCGACGGAACAAAAAAGTGGCTATTTATTAGAATACTTGTTTGGTATTGTTCGGTGCCACACAAAAGGCGTTTCATTATGTTGGGGTGGGGAGAAAAGCCCCTCTCCTTTTTTTTTTCCCCTTTCCTTTTCTTTTTTTTTCCCTCCCTTTTCTCTGCAGAGCGAAACAATAACTTGAAATTGTCTTCAAAGTCTTTTCTATCAATAATAAATTTCATTTTCTTCTCTCTCTCCCGCTCTCCCTCTCTCCCCCTCTGCCGTGCAGGGTGTGTGTGTGCGTGTGTGTGTGTGTGTGTGTGAGGGGGAGAGAGAGAGAGAGAGAGAGAGAGAGCGGGGATGGTGAGTGTGCGTGTGTCGCCGGGCACTCGTGGCTCGGGCACAGCCGCCTGGGAGCTGCGGCTGGGCGAGGGGCGAGGAGGAGTGCTCGCCGGCCTCGCCGCACCGCCGCGCCCGGCCGGGTCGCGCTGCCCTGCGCCTGCCCGGGCACGGTCGGAGGAAGGTGTGAGCTAGGCTAGAGGAGAGGAAAAAATACACATCATAACGATAATAATAATAATAAGGCTGCCCCTTGAGCTGATGTGTTGGGAGGAGGCTGGAACTGGAAGAGCAACTGTAAGTGTGCCTCTAACTTTTGAGGGGGTCTTCACCCTGTCTTGGGAAGGGAGGAGGGGAAGCCGGCGAGGGGAGGGCTTCCGAGTTACTTTTGCTGCAAGGCGGGAAGAGCCGTTCGCAATCACTGGGTTATCGGCTGTGACACGGATTGGGGGGGGCACAGTGTTTTGGGCTGCCCCCCTCCGCCTTCCCGGGGAAGACGCCTCACTGGGTTTTGAGGCGGGGGAGGGAAGCGGCGGCCGGGGCCGGGGGCTGCGGGCGGGCTGGGGCGGGGAGGGCGCCGGGGGCGCCCAAAAATTAACATCTCGGTGCGCGGGTGCCATTTAGTGAAAGGTGTTTTGCGCAAAGAATCAATTTCGCTGTGACTGACCGACGGGCTCGGCTGTATTAATACTGCCAAAAAAGGGAAATCAATAGGCAGAGCAGCCCTCAGCTATTACAACTAATGCCTGCTTAATCTCTGCCCCTCGGAGCGAGCATTCACATGGGCTCTTAGCATTGCTAATGCGGCCGGGCTGAGCCTGGCTCCATCTTCCCAGGGAACGGGGGATCCCCGGACCCGGTCCCCTGTGAAGGCGGCAGCTGCCGGGACCTTTCGACGGGGAGGCTGTGCCCATCCTCCCGAAGTAAAGTCCCGGCGAAAAGAAACTCCCGGGGGTTAGGGCTACCTGGGACCGTCCGACCCGGGGTCTTACCCTCCCTCCCCAGCTCAAAGGTGGCTGTACAGCTTCCCCTTATTGCCACAAAGTATCGGGATGCTTAAAAGGTGAAATTGATTTTTCCTTTCTTATTTGCCGGTGGTGTTTGGGGTCGATCAACAGGCAATGGAGCAAGGCTGTGCATCTATCGATCAGGGAGGGGACGGGTTTTGGCTGAATCTCTTTTCAGAAACAGGTGTTTAAACATGATAGCGGCTCCAGTCAATTAACCCATTAAAAACCCGTTTTATCGCATTGATTCCCGCAGGCTGCCATAAAAGGTTGTGGTTTTGAAAGCCTCTTTGTTAAGGGGGGGGG
>VYZW01015940.1:6144-23041 GCA_013401315.1 Balaeniceps rex
ACAGAGATGGTATCAGGCAAGAACAGAATAGGTGATTCATTACCAAATTAAACCTAACAAGAGGATAATATTTAATTGCTGCATGTCTGAAACAGAACAATGACCATGCCATGCATTCCTTTTGGCACTGAGCCCTGATTGCCAGTGTGCTTGTCTTTTGAGTTTGGGGATAGCCAGGGAAATCCCCTCAGGGCTACTGTGCAGGTGCATGAATGCACCATAACTCTGGTACACATTTACTGAACTTGCTGTACATCACAAAACATACTCAGTGCAAAAAGGAGGGTTGTACCACACAGCACCATACAGCAAATCCTCATCACTTATCTCACAATGAGATCACAGGCCAGCTGTGGTGCCTTGGCCTTCTTGCTCTCTCCTACATGTTGCTTTTCACATGCAGCCCACGTTGCTATATGCCTGTCTCTGCAAGGCTGGGGATAGCCATCCCCACTGAAGGCTATAGTGCCAGTTGTGGGTTTGCGTGCATGTTCGCTGTTCCCATGTGTTGTGGTGCTGGGCTTAGTGCTGGAATATGTGTTATCCCTGCTCTGTGCAGAGGGGAAATGAGACTCAAAAAGATTTTCCCAAGGACTATCAAGTTCTGGTGGAGCTGAACCCCACCATCCCCAAGGTGAGACCTGGGCCCACGTATGCACAAAGCAGACAAATTATTCTCTAGACCCTGCAGAAAATGTTGGCTTGTTTTCCATTACCATAATGGGAGCATAAACACTGAAGCAGTCAAATGTTAGACAACTATATGTCACTTATGGAATCTCAGTGGTCCCTGGGCGCTGGTCTCAGTAGCAGGGGAGCATATAAGTTACTTTGTGGATCTAACTCTCAGTGATAAACTACTGGAATAGTTTATTTTTTTTATTAGCAGCAAATATCTTTTCCATTTTTTAAAAAGGCAAATGTATAAAAGAGATAGAAGAAAAGCTGGTTTAGAGCTTGGGCTATGTTTAACACTAACCTTGACTAAGTCACTAGTATGCCCATGATTAGCTGTGTCTTAATTATTTCCTAAGTGGGTAGCAAGGGCAAGGAAGAGAAATAAAAAATAAAAACAAAACAGAGAGGCTCAAAACTCAGTCTAAGCTACTTTTTTCCAAATGCTTGAGGGTTGCTGAGAGTAAATGTTTGTACAAGCTAGAACTGGAAACTCAGAAATCTACAGGGCTGTAGCAGTTTTAAAAAGGGCACAGTCTCAAGAGTTCTGTAATGGTTGTTCAGTAGCAGGAAACCAGACTGATGTTCAATGATCTCCTGAGGGTGTCCAAACAAAACAGGCCTGCTGAGCAGACTGTAACATCTTCTGAAGGAGTTTATGTAAAATAGACATATGTTTACACTGTTGGTTGTTTTGAGATGCCTTTTTTCCAGCTTATACTTTGTTCTCAGTGCTTAAATAAACAATGCTTTGGTTCAGAGAAGGCTCTTTTGTTGCTGAATATCTCCAGTTACTGACTCTCAGAGGAAAGAAGCCCTGGTGCTGGCTCCAGCAACACACATGTGATAAATAAACCAGTAAAGCAAGACAGTGTGACCCACCAGCAGGAGACCATGCAGCAGAAAAAAAACAGACAAAAAAGAGAAAACATGCAATAAAGATGCTGATAAATTGCAGATAGCCCTATAGCCAGGATAACTTTTTTTTTTAATATGTCCTTCTAAGCCCCAGTGGAGAAATGGACATACATTACCTCTATTTATATATAACTGGGAATGTAGCCATAACCTATGTTATAATTAAGTATGTAGCAAATCAGATAATTTATTTTCCATCTTAAATAATTTATATTTTTAACGTAAGAAAGCATTCTGGAGAAACTGGGTGTGTATTCAGACATGGTGCAACTGTATGCAGTTTTACTGATATAAGTTAATTTGAGCTGGCTTACATTATATGTGATTTCTAAGCCAAGATCTCTAGAAATGCTATGTACACACAAATTCAAACGGAATCAGTCCTTAAAGTACATTGGCTGTATTTTGTACCTTTAGATCCTATAACAGAAGTGCTGGACCTAACACAGATCGGTTCTTCATTTGCTGAATGATTTAATTAATGTATGACATTTGTGTAATAAGTGTTGATATTGTGCATTTATAGTAAATAATTAGTCTTCTTGATGAGCCCTTTTTCCTGCTATGTCTTTTTTTTCCAGTACTAATTTTGAATAAAGACACCAGGGTCATGTTGATCAGAAGTGGAGGTCAATAGCAAGTTGAAATAAAAATGAGCTTTGGGGGAAAAACAGAAAAATTAATTAGTTGGGGATGTCAAAGCCTCCTTAACATGCAAAAAGAGTGGAGTTGGTCAGTGAGAAAAAAATATTAATTGGTTTACATCATATGGGCTGAGGATACATTTAATTAGAGGAAGAATGTCCTCTCTCATCTCTGGGAGATGCTAGGTCAGAATTTTCCTTTTTCTTATACATTTCACACCTTCATCAGTTTCTTGCAGAAACAACTGTGAGTTACCAAGAGTTTCAAGAGCTGATGAAAGGAACTATCACAAAGTGCATTGAGGGAATAAGGTGTTGCTGCTTAAAATATATGTAAAACAATGTTAATATTTCCACTCCACATTTCAAGTGATTTATTAACTTAGTAAAATAAGATATAGGATTGAAGGGTAATGGAGTAAACATTTCTTCTTTCAGGCAACCACATCAGGCAACACAAACCAAAAATATATCAAGTTCCATTTAGCTTAGGTGACTTTCGGATTAGTAACACCGGAATTTGCATTCCTAAAAAAAGGCATAAAATTATCGGAAGCTTCCATAATATTCCGTTGCTACACTGTAACAATCTGTAAGCAATAAAATATCTCATTTTCCCCATAAAATATCTCTTCTTCTTTCCCAAGAATACTGACAATGTTAATAGTGTTCCTTAAAAGTATATTTGACATTATTTCTTGGGATAGAATTTTGATAAGCCACCAGGTCTGAAATAATTATTTTCCCATTGAAATCAAATGGATTTTCCTCTTGGCATTTGGCATGCTTTGAGTGGAATACCTGAATAAAATACCTGAATAAAAGAAATACTTTGACTGGAAAGAGAATATTCCTTTGTATGATGGACAGCATGCAAACGGACACATTATGCTATAAAATGGCAGAAGCTATAAGGCAGATATCTCCCAATACAGCTATGGTGCAGGAATAGGTTTCAAAGATGCTAAGATATGGGACAATGGCGAAGAGAGAACGTCACCTCTGAATCACAGGACAGAGACGGCAAATACATTTCTGGAAAAACGTGATTCAAAACAGTGGAGGATGGCATTGAAACATTGGTATGCAGTTGAATGACATCCTCAGCCATAATACTTCAAGATGGAAAACAGGAGAAACCAACCATGACTACTGATCACAGTGGAATTAAGGAAGAAAAACATTTTTTTCCTAGCTTAATTAACTGACAGTCATTTTAACATTCAACACAGTTTTTAAACATCATCGAACAACTTTGCAAAGTAGATATATGTTGCCTTTATTTTCCAGATGAAATGACCAGGATACAGGAAGGAGTCAGTGAAACAACAGATGAACTGATCAATCAACATGTACTCAAAAAGCTCGTCTGTCCAAAGATGACATAACTCCTGGATTGACTACCTTTGCTGGCAAGATAGCCCTTGGGTTAGATCAGTGTGTTGGTGAAGAATGGCTGTCTGAAAACAAACCCTGGCAAGACATTGGCATGTATATAAAGAGTGTTTAGCCGTAATGTAGACTAATGGTTCCCACTCATGATTGTTTACTTTGTGTTCTAGTTTTGGTGTGCAGTTGGATACCTAGCTGGCATTATTTGATTTCTTCTCAACTAGTTGAAATTTTCATTTCAGTTAGTTAGGACACTGTTCCTATGACACTGTGTCATATTTGTATGTTCTTTCAGCTGTCTGTGACAACACATAATACTGGATCATGAAGACTTTAGCATTTAGGAAACAAGCATCAATTGTTTTTGCACTTTTTCTCAGCTGAGAACCAGAAAATATGCAAACATAGTGGCCCTACTCTGTGTTTCCTAGTTGGTGCTGAACGTAGCTCAATGGTTTGACTTCAAATTGCTCTCTGGCTCAGGCCCATGCTGTCTACCTATGGGATCAATTATTATGGGAGCCTTGGCCAGTTCTGGGTTTGACATGAGAAATTGCTGAACTTAACAAATAACACAAATGACAGTGAGAGGAGCTAGTGAAAGTTACAGAAAGTGTCGAGAAGGAGGGTTGGATCTCACAGGCAGTGAAGGGGAGTTGGGTAAGAAACATTCAGCCTCCACAAATAACAAGAGGGAAGAACTGGCGCCCTTGCAATTTGTCATGCATTACCAGGTATACCTAAGTGCCATACCTTGCACATGGGTAACTGTGTCATTAATATCCTACAAGGCCCAGTTTACCTTGGTAATGGTATCAGAAATACATATGTGAGTACAGATGGAGTAAACTGGTAAAAGTAATGCAGGGCAGGCTGTTCTTTGGAAAGTGATTGGGATGAAGAAAGAGACATAAGTACAAGGGTGGTACCCTGTACCAAAAGAAGAGCCAAGAAATGCCAAAGAGATCATAAGGCATGCTCATCAGGTCAGCGGTGCTGTTGAGGCTGCCTGCAGTCCACCATCAAGGTGGGGCAGTCCTGTGCTCCACCACTGAGGTGGAGCAGGACAACAAACCAAACCTGTTATTCTGACCCTGCTGTCACAGATGGGCCTGCTTCTGTGGTCAGGAGGGCCAGGGTAGGAAGTGGGCTGGATACTTTCTGGAGAAATGAATAAGGCAGCCTGTTCCACATGAAATGGCAGCAGCAGCCACCCACTGCTGCCCAAAACACAGGGAAAGAACCAACATGGGGTGAAGGGAACAGAGCAGAACTAGCTGGTGTCAAAATTTATAGATATAAGCTGTAGGGTAGGTAGAAAAAAAGCTCAAGTAATTCAGTTTAAGAAGAATATATACATGGATGTGTGATATAATTAGGAACCTTTTTGACAGACTTTTCTCCCTAAATAACCTAATTTGCATGAAAACCCTTCTTTCACCTCCACATCAGATCCTTTCAGCCTCTGATTTTGTTCAAGTTAACTGAAGGTGCAGGTTACATGGTTCACGTTATTTGAAGGTATGGATTCTTGGAGCACTTCTTTTCAAAGAAGAATGCATTTAAAAGCATGAATTGTTACTGGGATACAGAGTAGTCATGAGAAGTTAGAATGGTTTTGACTCATTTACATCATCTAACTTAATTCTAGAAAGTTAAATAAGCATACCCAATGACATGGTTCGCAAAACAATTACCATTCATATTAATTAAATATATTTCCCATGGTCTGTATGATGTCCTTTAGAACATCCAGTCCATTTTCAGGGTGTTGTTAAACCAAATTAAGCAATATTAAAAAATAAGAGATTATAAATTCAAAGTAGAGGGAAAACTCACACATACACAAATTCTAACAAATGGACAAAATTATTGTTTTGATCAAGAATAAGACCCATTGGTCCACAGTCCTTGGTATTACTCTTTTTTCAATAAATAAACACTTAAAGTATCTTAAGGGTTAGTGTCAGGAGGATGGGGCCAGACTGTTTTCAGTGGTACACAGCAACAGGATAAGGGGCAACAGGCACAAACTGAAACACAGGACGTTCCATCTGAATATGAGGAAAAGGTTCTTTACTTTGAGGATGACAAAGCACTGGAACAGGCTGCCCAGAGAGGTCGTGGAGTCTCCTTCTCTGGAGATATTCAAAACCCGCCTGGATGCGATCTTGTGCAACCTGCTCTAGGTGAACCTGCTTTAGCAGGAGGGTTGGACTAGATGATCTCCAGAGGTCCCTTCCAACCCTAACCATTCTGTGATTCTGTGAAATAGCAATGATTCATGTTGAAAATGTTTCACATATACACCAGCTGGTTAAGTATTCTTACTCAGGCAGTCTCTGAAAATAGCAAAACATTCATAGAATCATAGAATCATAGAATGCTTTGAGTTGGAAGGGACCTCTAAAGGTCATCTAGTCCAACCCCCCTGCAGTGAGCAGAGACATCTTCAACTAGATCAGGTTGCTCAGAGCCCCGTCCAACCTGACCTTGAATGTTTCCAGGGATGGGGCATCTACCACCTCTCTGGGCAACCTGTTCCAGTGCTTCACCACCCTCAGTGTAAAAAATTTCTTCCTTATATCCAGCCTAAATCTCCCCTCCTTTAGTTTACAACCATTACCCTTTGTCCTGTCACAACAGGCCTTGCTAAAAAGACTGTCCCCATCTTTCTTATAGGCCCCCTTTATGTACTGAAAGGCCGCAATAAGGTCTCCCCGCAGCCTTCTCTTCTCCAGGCTGAACAGCCCCAACTCTCTCAGCCTGTCCTCGTAGGAGAGGTGCTCCAGCCCTTGGATCATTTTTGTGGCCTTCTTCTGGACCTGCTCCAACAGCTCCATGTCCTTCTTGTGCTGAGGGCTCCAGAGCTGGACGCAGTACTCCAGGTGGGGTCTCACCAGAGCCGAGTAGAGAGGCAGAATCACCTCCCTCGACCTGCTGGCCACGCTTCTTTTGATGCAGCCCAGGATACGGTTGGCCTTCTGGGCTGCAAGCGCACATTGTTGGCTCATGTCCAGCTTTTCTTCCATAAGTACTCCCAAGTCCTTCTCTGGAGGGTTGCTCTCAATCCCCTCATCTCCCAGCCTGTATTGATATTGGGGGTTGCCCCGACCCAGGTGCAGGACCTTGCACTTGGCCTTGTTGAACCTCATGAGGTTTGCACAGGCCCACCTCTCCAGCCTGTCCAGGTCCCTTTGGATGACATCCCGTCCCTCAGATGTGTCAACTGCACCACGCAGTTGAAACTCTAATAGCAATTCTGAAGGTACTTGAGCCATTGGGGCTATATTCTCCATGAGCTTAGATTCTGAGTGGTTTTGACCAGTCTAGGACTAATTAAAACATTTTCATGAATGATTGTATTAATAAGAGTAGTCTTTTTTTTTCACTGAATTTCTTTTTAATTTCTTGGATTCCTTTGGGAAACAAAGCCTGGAAAAAGCTGTAAGGCTTTGTTTTTCCTCTTTACATGTTTTCTCTTAAATGACTGTTGAATGGCAATGGAAGTTGTCTTGAAAATTACATATATCCTAATATTTTAAAGTATTACCATTTCTAAAATAGTTGTTGACTAGTTTTACACATGAAAGACTCACACAGAATGAAATATCTAGGGGAAAACTTGCTATATATTTACTGGTTTTGAAGACATTTATGATATTTGTGGAATGTCTGTTTTTCCACACTATTTGTGAGATGCTGTAGTTTTATTTTCCTATACACAAAACAAAATAGTCAAACTAGACCGAATCCGACTGTAAGTAACCCATTTTCTTTTAATATCCAGCCAATGGCTTAAAATGTCTGTAAGCAGTAGTCACGCGATATGTGTGGGTAGGTGGTGCATACATCTGTAAAGGTGGCAGATAAAGTCATTGATGAGAAGAACTGTGAAATCCTGGACCTAATAACATGACTTTCACCGGCTTCCTGCCTGTGGCTTGGGATTTAATTTTCATTATGTTCAATATGGCATTTCTTAGGCCCATGTCTCCCAGGTAGAATTTCACCTTTCTGTCACAGTCCGTCAAACAAGCTGTTAGAGCCACAGAGGCCAGTGGTTGCAAGGTTATTAAAACTTTGGAAATATCTCCCTGGTTTTGCCTCCAGAGATTAGTGTTAAATGCTGTTTCCTTTAAAAAAACAGTAATCTCAATTTTTGATGCTGCTTTTCAAAAATGGTTACTTTGCTTATGAAGAATCTCTTCTGTCTGAAAGAGAAACTCGTTCCCTGTCTCCTTTAGAAAACCTCCAATGTGCTGCTGTTAGATGTTCCCAACAAATTCTTCAAATCACTTGTTCTTGCCTATACAGCCTTTGACTGTGATAAGTGCAAACTTCTAGGTATTCTCCATATTAAAAGTTCTTATTTCGTAAAAACAATATAGTGTTTCAGTTAGGTTGATACTTTTCTTCTTCTTGCACCACTTTTGGCTGATCCTTTAAATTTTCTTTAACAAACCAGAGGTAATGCAATGCACTGTGAGTGAGAGACATTGCATTTTAGTTACTAGTCTATGGGAAGGATAAGAAACCTCTTGCTCTACTCTAGGACGTTGCCTCAGGTAACAGCACGGTCTGTTTTGGAGCTCAGTGCTGCTTCTTATTCTGCATGTTACAGCTATTGCTTGCACAGGCTCCACGTCTGTGAAACTAAGAAAGTCTTTTATAGAGTGGTTTACAGACCTGCTGGTGGTGCAGCCATGGCCAGATAGGCAGCTCCTGGAATGATTCACTATCTCCCCCTGCCAGCAACCTGTACTTGTCCCTCCAGAGCCCATATGAGCTGCAACCAAAATTAAAGATTCTTCACCTACTTCCCAAAATGTGTAGTCATGAGTTTTCTAGCAACTGTCTCTTGCAAGTAATAAAGCTTGTCATGTATCTGTGTCAGTACATCAACAGACTTAAATAAGACCATTTTTTTCTCTTTGTGGCATGATATTGTCAGTGTTTCACATTAAGGCCCTACAACATCCAGAAGATACATTTGAAACCACGCTGAAAATTTAGGGTTTTGTTGGTTTGGGGTTTTTTTCCCCATATAGCTAGATACCACAACTGAATGAAGCATTCAGAACCAATTTACTTAGTATTTGGCGTTGATTTAACATTGCTTCAATTCCCCTTTGAGATACTCTCCAAACCATGGAAGACTGCTAGTTGCAATTCTAGGCAACAGGTGTCAGGGACAGAAAGCACATAAGGTTGTGAGAAAACAGATCTCTCTTACTTATTGTTATTAGGAATATAATTTCTGTATGTAGCAAAATTCCTCTGTTGACTTGGGATTGTTTCTGGCATCTTTCCACTTTCTGTCAACAGATTAGCACAGAAAATAAAAAGTTCCCCTGGTCTCAGCCTCCATAAGTAACAGATATTTTATTATATCCTCTAGGTACTTACAGTAGATGTTGTTGTAATGCTAATACCAGACACAGATCTAATAGGTTTTGATTTACATAGAGCACATTCATGAAAGATTACTTGCTGGTCTGCATGCTCTTTGAGCTGATAGAATTTGAAGGGAGGTCAAATAGCTTTCACTAAACCATACATCACATAATTACAGTGGCGATTCTTTTCCTGTGTTGAAAAGTAATTGCTAGCAGGAGAAACTGATGCCAATATGTGTAATGTTGAAGAATTAGTACCTCAGTTTTCACCATTTCTTTCAGCGATTTGAACTGTCAAATTTTGCTGAGTAAATCCAAAAGAAATTGGTGATAATAACGGACTGTGGTAGATTTTCTTCTTGAGATAATTACCCTGTCATTTTTACATTATCTTTCTCTCTTTCTCCCCCTCCCGCCCCAAATGTTTCAGTATTTGGGAAAGCACTGAGGAGTAAATAATAAAAACTTAAGGTTTATAAGAAACACATAAAGAACATACAAAGGCATACATAAAATATAACTTTTATTTCTAAATATATGCCACACATAAAAATATACCTGTGTTTATAGATAAAAATATACTATGCATTATATCTACTAAGTTAAAAATGCTTTGCTGTTCCACAGAAGATTGAATCAAAGTATCTAGCTTCCCTTACATTAACAAACTGTATTTTCATGATATTATTTCTGTACATCAAACAAACAAACTTGGACATTATACCTGCAGACAAGAAAAGGGAACTGTCTGGTAGAAATTAGCACACATACGTGTATTCTGAGGTCTAGACTCTGAGGATGATGGGCTTCACATTTGGAAGATTCACTATCACTATTAATCTATGCACATGTATGTTTGTAGAATGAGGCTTCTATAGAATCTTCCTAGATAGAGTATTTATGGTTTCTTTCATTTCTCAGGAAAAAGAAGAATTTAGAATTCACAATCATTCTTAATGAAGTCCTTTGTGAACCCATCGTGTACTATAGCATACCCATACAGAGAGATGGATGCGCACATATACTTTTAAAGATATATATCACATTTACATCTAAGGATGTGTATGGATAGATAACGGATATACTAATTGCTTGTTGCATTGGGTTTGCATGGCAAGGTTTTGGTAGCGGGGTGGCTACAGGGGTGGCTTCTGTGAGAAGCTGCCAGAAGCTTCCCTTATGTCCGATAGACCAAATGCCAGCTGGCTCCAAGATGGACCGGCTGCTGGCCAAGGCTGAGCCCATCAGTGACAGTGGTAGCGCCTCTGGGATAATGTATTTAAGAAGGGGGAATAAAACCTGCACAACTGCAGCCAGAGAGAGGAGTGAGAATACGTGAGAGCAACAACTCTGCAGACACAGAGGTCAGTGGAGGAGGAGGGGGAGGAGGTGCTCCAGGCGCTGGAGCAGAGATTCCCCTGCAGCCCATGGTGAAGACCATGGTGAGGCAGGCTGTCCTCCTGCAGCCCATGGAGGTTAATGGTGGAGCAGATATCCACCTGCAGCACGTGGAGGACCCCATGCCAGAGCAGGTGGATGCCCGAAAGAGGCTGTGACACCATGGGAAGCCCACACCGGAGCAGGCTCCTGGCAGGACTTGTGGACCCATGGAGAGAGGAGCCCACTCTAGAGCAGGTTTGCTGGCAGGACTTGTGACCCCATGGGGGACCCATGCTGGAGCAGTCTGCTCCTGAAGGACTGCACCCCGTGGAAGGGACCCACGTTGGAGCAGTTCATGAAGAACTGTAGCCTGTGGGAAGGACTCATGCTGGAGAAGTTCATGGAGAACTGTCTCCCATGGGAGGGACCCAACACTGGAGCAGGGAAAGAGTGTGAGGAGTCCTCCCCTGAGGAAGAAGGAGCGGCAGAGACAAGGTGTGATGAACAGACCGCAACCCCCATTCTCTGTCCCCCTGCACCACTCGGGGGGAGGAGGGAGAGAAAATTGGGAATGGAGTTGAGCCTGGGAAGAAGGGAGGGGTGGGGGGAAGGTGTTTTTAAGATTGGGTTTTATTTCTCATTATCCTACTCTGATTTGATTGGTAATAAATTAAACTAATTTCCCCAAGTTGAGTCTGTTTTGCCCGTGACAGTAATTGCTGAGTGATCTCTCCCTGTCCTTATCTTGACCCACGAGCTTCTTGTTATATTTTTTTTTCTCTCCCCTGTCCAGTTGAGGAAAGGGAGTGATAGAGCCGCTTTGGTGGGCACCTGGCATCCAGCCAGGGTCAACCCACCACACTTGCATAATAATAAATATTTTGTTTGGCATCATGGACCCCAATTCTGAAATGATAATTTATTTTTAATTCTAATAATGACACTGACTTCAGCTGACTTTTCCTGGTATACACAAATGATAAAGAAAAATCAAAACCCATATGTCCATTTTGAGGTGTTGCACATTCTCCATGTTAAAGGGAAACTTGTTCTTACCAGAAAATAATTCTCTTCTTATACTAAAGCTCAGTATTTCTGAAATGCTAAATTAGTTCTAGTTTCTCCAATAAAGATCAAATTTACATCAAAAAAAAGAACTTTTTTTCCCCGGTTGGGAATAACCTAGTTAGGGAAGAATTTGGACCTAATAAAATGATACAGTGTCAAAACAGAATGTGAATGCAAATAAACATCTTAGATACCTATTCACTGCTGAGCCCACTGAAATGTCAAAACGCAGACTCAGCAATGGCTGTGTATGTCATTGGGGATGACACCCACACTGTCATATCACAACAAAGCATTGTCAAAGTAAGTCTATGGAGACTGCATTAAGTTGTCAAATGAAACAGATGCCAGCACAGATTATATTGCCTCTGAAAGACAAATAATAAGAAATTAAACACAAAGACTCTGATCTTCAGTCAAAGTGTACAAGTGCATAGTGTGCCACCTGGCTTGTTATTTTTTTTCTTTAAAAACATCCTTTTTGGGTTTAGAAGAGTTAGAAGCAATGACCCTTTTCTTCTCCTTCATCCAGCTATGTTTTCTGGTTTTTTTTTGTTGTTGTTGTTTTTGTTTTTGTTTTTTTGAGACTGCAGATTAAATTGACCTGTTAAGTAATAACAATAATTAATAATAATAATAATAGTCATTTTGACTATGATTGTTGTTTTCTTTTTGTTTCAGTGCAAGAGCTACTTTTTAGAAACTGTTCAATGGACCATACTGGCTGAGCACTATTAGTTTACTAACTGAAATTATAAGCAATCAATAGCACAGAATTATACATTGCCATCCCCAAAAGAATGTGTTAGTTTCAGCTGTGGTATAGCTTAACGATTGTCAAAACATCAAAAGAGTTCACCTGCTGCCAGGTTTTCACAGTAAAGCTAAACATTCTGGTAATACAGTTGCTAGTCAAATCCTTGAAAATAAGACAGGGGCAGCTTTCATAATAGCATATATAATAATACTTAAAATGAATATTTTAGTGTATGGGTTAATATAAGGAGTTACGTAGATGTGTGCATTTTAGTATTTTACCAGCTAATAAGGAGAAAGTTTAGTTAAAGCTTTCATAGGATTTTGTGTCAACTTTAAAGAAAGCTTTCTAACAGCTCTCCTTATTGGGCAAGCAGCTTTCTTCAGTGAGATTTATTGCATACTAGGGTGACTTTTGTCAGCCAGTTGCACTACAAAGTTCAGTCAAGATGAGTAACATAGCTGTCTAAGCTCTACTGCAGAAACCCCTAGATTTCTCAGCAGCAGTGACTCATGGCTTTTGGGCTTGACTCATGCCCTTAGTTTCCCCAAGACAGGTAATACCAAATTAAGCCACGCTATTGTTATCAGAATGGACTTCCCCGATGCAGTATTTTTTAGGATTTGCTGCCTGCTCTAAATGGACACTGCAAATTCACTGACTACCTCTCCTCCAGGACAAGGCCAAATTGTCTGCTCACTTTCTGTTTCCCCTCTGAAATGCATCATTCATGTTATTTTCGTTTATGCTTGTTTGTCAACCTAGAATCAGCTGTGAATTTTATAAGGCTGCTTTTTTCACAGCTGTGTCTCAGCCACAATCCTAAACCGCTGCCCAATCCCTTATGCTAAAAGACTTCATGGAAATAAAAACCATAATGTGTCAAATGCAATAGAGTTAATAGTTTTTCATGGTATCAGAATCAGATACCACAAAATCAGAAATTCTCCAAAAAGCCACATAATAATACTGTATTGAGAAAGTAATTTGGGCATAAAGTAATCTATCAGGATTTATCAGATTGGATGCAATGACACACCTCTGTAACAATTTTAGGTTCTGAACAAGCTCTGCCTAACACAACTAACATGGTTTCTGCACATTTCTAAATCACAGACACCATGGATGTGACAATGTCTATGTTTCAGTGGACTCTGCGCATTCTGTAAGAAAAGATGTTTTTCTGCGTTCTTTTTCTTCCTCCACAGATGTTACCCAAAATGTACTCTGTTTCTCTCTTCCCTGGTACAGTAAGCTCAGTTTGATCTCCTGAGGTTTTCCATCCCTTCCATTGCTTCAGCAGATTGATATGGAAATTTTGTTCCTCCTATCCCTATTCAGTTTGTTTTCTTTCTTTTGTTCTTTTTCCCCCCAATTTGCCAAGTAACGGGAGGCTTCTTAAACACCTCCTAAGGGCTTTGCTACTTTACGAAGAGCATTTTGCGTTCACTGGTTTGTAATCTCAATAAAACCTTTTGGCCATGCTGCAATTTTCATTTTCTGGCCAATTGGTTTCACATATGTTCTCAGACCTTTAGAATGTTAAATAATTGTTATCAGAAACATAATTTAAATACAATTCAGTTGATCTCAGCTATGCTATAACTGGTGGCAAGAAAACAAGCATTTTGTTGGTTATTTGACATCTCCAGAAAGCAACTTTGGCCAACAGATATTTTGATTCCTCTAAATTCCAAACTTCTCCATTGGTTCAGAGCCCAATCCTGCTAATGTCTCAGTGATTCTCAGTAGCTTCTGATCCAGCTGCGGTCCTCAGTCCTAAGAGAATTCAGCATCTGCTTCTCATCTCACTGCTAGGTCTTCTATTTTTAGGAATATTATCTAAAAGTATTTCGCTTTTGCGAGCTCAAGGGCCACATCACAAACTTTGAAATGTCTTCACTTTGTTAAAAAATCTTTAAGCTTCCATTTGTCATTTTAATTTTAACTTAATTAGAAAAGACAAAATGTTTCCAGCAGTGATCAGTTCTGCTGTCACTAGTCAAGAGACCCCTGCAAAAAAAGAAATATTTTCAACTTGCCAAGCTACAAGCTTTGACTAGAGACCAATAAACTCCCTTTTGAAACTCCCCACTTTATTGAGGCATACTTCTGGAAAATAGGCAATGTGCAAATTTTGCCTGCATTGCAAAAATATGTCCTCATTCATAAAATTACATAGAAAATCTTAGTGCTAGATGAAGAGGAAATCTTAATAATTAAAAGTCAATGTGTTAAGAGCTCACTTGCTTTCACTATTATCCAAAACAGAAATCTTGTTAAGCTGAGGTAGCTGCATGATGAGATCTATTGTTGAAAGTATCAAGAAAAAATGGGGTTTGTACATTAGATGATGTAGTGATTAGAGTAAAAATGGCCCCCTGATGTGGCCACAACATGGCAACAATGAATTCCGCTGTGATTAATTCCATTAATTCTAAAGTTAGCAATAGTAAAAAATTTAGGGTGGGAAAAGTGCTGCTGTAGACATAGCCTACAAGATACTCTAATATAAATATTAATTGAAAATACCTGCAGACTTGATGATGTTAAAACGAAATTTTCAGGAGAAGCCAGAGGTGGAAAGCATGAAAACACACACACACAAACCCTCTTATGGTCAAAGGTTGACAGAAGGTAGCAAATACTTTCAGAAAACATGTTTGTGATATTTATAAAACTCTGTTATTTAATTCTTCTGACAACAATTACATAGTCTTGTGTTCTTTCACTTTGGTACCATAGGTTACATCCCTGTATGGCTATACTAGGTAAGAGCCTTTCGAAACTTCCATCCTGCTCCTTGTCCATTGGAGGGAGGAATGGACAGAGGGAAGGATGGGTTATCTGTTTGCAAGACATAGGCATTCTTTCTACTAAAATAGCATTATTATGACTAACATGCCGTATGTGTGTTTCAACATGATTTCAATAGAATGATATATTTTAAAGATTCCTATCAGTTCTTTCTGATTATTTATAACTGCAGCACACTTATTGCATAATTCATGCTCAAATCATTTGCTGATATAGCAAAGAGTTGCTCTTTACAGCAATTGTTTAAAAGAACAAAATGAGGGTATTTAAGTAGCTAATCATATAGTTTGTCTGGGAAGATATGAACATTTAAATTACATGCTGATAAACTGATCAGAAATGAATGCTGGCAGCTCCTAAAAATACAAAACAAAAGATGATGTCTCTGCATCTGTGGTGTTATTTAAATAATAATTGCATTTTAAACCACTTCCCTTTATATTCCTTTATTAAAAAGAATCAATTATGGAAAGAATTGACACCAAAATTCATATCATAAAAACACACCTTACAGTGTGAATGATAGAATGCTATTTTTATATGTATGATTTAGTCCAAGTGTTTCCCAAGAGTAAGAAAAAGTATCAAGTATTTTTGAAAAGTGTGCAGAAAATGTGCCTTTTCAAAGTGAAATAGATTCCCATGGTTGGAATACAGTCTGATAGCAAATGAATCATTCTAAATGCATCAAATGAGACAAAACAAACTGTAAAACTAGGAACCATTGGCTGAGTTGCTTTACTGCTTGTGTTTCTGATAACTGAGAAATGTGGCATCTTTATCTCCCAGTTGGTTTTACTCTGGTATAACCCAGCTGTATTCAGGATAAGGAATTCCAGTTGCAGTTGATTGCATTTTTCTGAGAAATATTGGCCAAAATGGGATCTGTGTCTATCAGAAAGAAGAGAAGGCTCAGATACAGCAATCCACTTGAACACCTATACAGTATCTTAAACCAGGATATTCTCTGTTTTGGCTACTTTTCAGGAATGACCTGACTGAAACATATCAGTTTTCTGTGAAAAGCATGCAAATGTTCACCAAATTGTGTTTCAATATCTTAAGAAAAATTTGAAATGCTTAACAAGGAAAAAATCTTCTAAATGCCTATGACAGCATATAATTATTTTCTATTTTTCATCAGCAAGTGCCATAGCTTTCAGGAAGTAACACTGCAGTGCTGTTTCTAGCC
Organism: Balaeniceps rex; assembly: GCA_013401315.1. Lineage (NCBI taxonomy): Eukaryota > Metazoa > Chordata > Aves > Pelecaniformes > Balaenicipitidae > Balaeniceps > Balaeniceps rex. The sequence continues at coordinate 22,387 of VYZW01015940.1, forward strand.
ATGAACATGATCAGTCCAAAGGAACTACTTCAGAATTTACTGTACTACTCAGTGAACATCTTGTGAGTAACAGCTACAAAAGAATCAGGGCAGGTTTGCAACTGATTTCCAGCTAGAAGAAAAGTGCTGAATTGGCAGTGCTTGTCTAACTTGATTGTAGCAGTCATTAAAGTCTAAATAATTTACAATGACTCTATGGCTAGACCCTAAGGTATGGAAAAAAGGTGTGGTTCAAAATGTTACCTATAAAGAAGGATGGCAGATCACAAAAATAAAAGTTTCATATATTAAAAGTAGTTTTATTCTCATCTAGTTCTCAGCATTAGCAGTGATTTGGCTACCCAGCTTACTTGGTCCAATAAGCCTCGGTTTTGGCAAATTATTGATGTTTCATTCTCTTGAGGTCTTCAGATGGAAACTGGAGGCATTCCTGTTGGACTCCATGCCTAGTCAAGCCATAGAGCTTCCTATGGAGAAGATGCTCAGTGAAGCACTAATGTTGCAGTGCAAAGGGTCCGACTAAGCAATCAGAGAGGATCATTCCAGATCTAAAATCTGCTATGCCTCATGCTTCAGCTTCTGCATGCTGAGTCTGTCCTCACTCAAGAAGAGAAAGAATTTCAGGATGCAAAAATATCTTGGTTTATGATGGGTT
>VYZW01015941.1:4502-30108 GCA_013401315.1 Balaeniceps rex
CGTTTGCTCCTTTTCCCTGCAGGCAATTCACAAGGCCCTGCTGGAAGTCGATGAGGCTGGAACTGAGGCTGCAGGAGCCACAGCCATAATCCTTAACAGAGTTCTCCATCCTTCTGTTACCATCAAATTCAACAGGCCCTTCATTATATTGATTTCCGACAAAGCAACCAGCACCACACTTTTCATGGGGAAAATTGTTGATCCTACTAAGAAGTAATTGCTGAGTTATTGGCATGCTGGTTTTCGGCATGAGTTATAATGGCTACAGTATTCGCACATGTGGGTTAGTTAATACTACTAACTACTCTCTGATTGAGGGATATTCAGAAGTAAATGAGAAATTTCTTTATCAAACTAATAAGCAAAAAATTGTAAAAAACCCCCAAACAACCATCAGTTTTAAAATGTAACATTTTCCCCAGTTGAGTAATTCAAGTTATTAACACATTTTACAAATTTTCCTTGGAAGACTGTTTTTCAGAAAGTCTGCTGTTATTTTCACAAGTGTATTCTCTATGCTAAGCAGTTTCGCCCAGACTGCTTTTGGTTCTGGGTTACTCACCAAAAGCTTTATCCCAACAGGTAACAAGTCCCCTGCAATTCCATTACATCTTCTCCGGGACTTGCTGATGATCAGTGTTCACCTGAGCCAGTCCCTACAGAGTGCTTTCTTCCTTACATAGCTCTTTGCTGCCTAGGTAATTTTTGTTTACCCTCAACCAACCTGTTCTTTCTCACATGTTCCAACTCTTTGCCTAGGACATCTTAAAAAAGTATTGACAAAAAAGAGAAAATCCCTGAGATGATAGACTTATTCTGCTGTAGCACTCACTGTAAGTGTCTTTTTGCAGTCCACAGGGTCAGCAAAAAACTTTGAGAGACAGTGACACTAGGCATGAACTGTCAAAGAATTGTCCTGCTACAATGTCATCCATAAATTATTGCTATGGTTGATGAATAAAATAAGCACTGTCATTTAAATCCATCACTTAAGGACTGATTCTCAGCGTCTCCAGTCTCTTCCTATCCTGTTATAAATCTTTTAAAATCAACAAAAACTTTCAGTCACCCTTATTAACATAGCAGGATGTCTGTAAAATATGTTTTAAAGGCCATTAAATGAGTCCAACTTTTCTTATATGGAGATGGCGACTCTTTGCATTCTCTCCTTATGTGCCTACTTGGGTAAAACCTGTTTTCAAGAAATCCATAAGCACACTCTTGCTATTGTGGGTCTGCAGATCACCCACTCTTACTGCAGTGGAGCATGGGGCCCGGTGCTCAGCCTTGCTGAAGTCTGTAACAAACCCTTTATCGCGCAGCTCCTGCCTCAGGGAGAGACTGACTCCTGCTTTGACAGCTGCTCTCCCACTGCACTGCTTTGACTTGTGCCATTGCATATTGACCCTAGATAAATTTTTTGCAAGTGGAGTTTAGTCCCTGTCGCTGGAAGGAATGTAGATTCCTCATTTCTTACAGTGGTCCTGGCAATGTGCTGTGAGCACTGCAAAGGCGATGCAAGCCCCAAATCAACAAACAAGCTCCCTACCACTGACATCTCTCTCTGACCTGTTCTCCCAAACTTGGTCCACCCTGCACAGAGGTGCTTTATTGAGACCCACCAGTGCTTGTAGCATGGGTATGGTGTACAGGCAGGCTATGCTTCTGACTCAGGGGGGCTTGGAGACTGCTGCCTTGTATGAGTCCCTTTGCTCCAAGCAACAAGAACTCAGTGGAAGCCCTGAGCTATTGCTTCTGCTCAGGCAAGATACCATCACTCAGTGGATTGGGAGATACCACGCCTCTGTGCGAAGCAGCGGCTTTTACAGAGTTGAGATCAATGATAACTTGCTGTGGTGTGAGGCAGCCTGCTCTGAGGTGGCTGTAAGAACTCAACAAGAGCTGAGAGCAGCTCCAGTGAGATCCCACCCTGATAAATCAGTGCACCAGTACTGATTAGAAGGTAGGATGGTGAGATTTTTATCGGAGTGGGGTGGCAGAAAAACAGGTTCTCAGCCTGTAGTTAAAGGGACAGACCAGAGGCTTTGGGAAATAACACATGGAGCAATTTCCTGCCCCATCTACCTCCCAGGCCTTTACTTTTGAGAGTGGAGGCAAGGAACTGCAGGAGGAGAGCTGCACTAGGAGTTTTCATACTGGAGTGTGAGGAGTGACTGCTCCTGGCAAAAGTGTCGAACAGGGCACCTTTGAATGCTGGATGGGCTTGGGAGGTATTTACCAGGGTGTGGGGCATCACCACAGTTGTCCTCCAGTTGAGGAACTTCACACTCCAGACCAGAAGCTTGGTCTGAGCTGTGGCAGGCACCTGGAGTGGGAAGAGGGATTGTCCCAAATCTCTCTGGAAGGGGAGGATGTGGAGAGGACAGGAAAAAAAAAAACCAAAAACAAACATGGGAGGTACAAAAATGCCTATAGTTCACAGTATGGAAATCCACAGAGCAAGGGGCTAAACATACCTGGCTGATGCTACTCTCAGCATAGTCCTGATGATGTTCTTTAAGAACTGGACAATTCTGCAAAGTTTTTGTGGAGACAGGGGACATTTTGCCTAATTCCAGGAAAATTGTGTTGGTCTGCCTTTCATCATTTGTCCATGTTGCTTTTGTCTGTCTTACTGTGTGATAGGGAATGTTCCACTTCATGCTATCTAGTTGTATTAATGGTAGAGAAGGAAAGGAAGGATTCTGATAGACATAAGCTAAAAATTTCATTTACGTGCTGTGTATTCATTTTGTCTGTGGTAAATACATGTATTTTATGGTGTCTTTCATTCATCTGTAGGTGATTTTATTAACACCCTTCAACCTTCCACTACAACAAAACCAGATCTGATTAGGACAGGTTAATCCCACACATGCATTCTCTCAGTCTATGGGACAGCTGGATCCAAACTAAGCCCTGAAAGAGTACTAGAGCTTCTTTATATCCTGTGAAGTGCTGTCCGCTTGACTTCCTGCAGCAACAGTCAGCAGAGGAGACAATATAACTTACAGTAGAGTATATGACCCCCTATCATAACCGTCCAAGATAAACAACCTGCCGTGAGTCCGTTAGCCCTGACCTGACATACTTACAGGAAGCTCTGAGGAAAAGGACTTACCTAAAGAGAGCGTATCTCAGCTGAGAACCCCAGCAAAGGAAGATGGACCCACTGGGATGGGTCCCTGAAGTGCAGCCTAGCTGCGCCCCAGCAGATCTGAGTGCCGGACTTCTCTTGGCAGCCTCTGAGCCATGTGGGAGACAGTAAGTTTGTTCTATCTGACCTTGTTTATGGTCCACTGGGACTCTGTTTGCTGATGGGACTGCTTCTGTCAGTAAAGCTCTGTTTGCTTTGCCCCATGGCGGAGTCCCTGTAGTATGTTGTCACAACACACATGTGTTCAATGCATTTTACCTTTCATCAGTAAGGAAAGGAGCTGACTCAATGCCAAAAGGCACAGAGCAATCAGAATCGCAGAAACACCATAAGCCCTGCTACTCAGATGCTACCAGTACTTTGGACTTCCCTTTCTTATTCTCAGCTATGCAATTTGAGCCCCAACGCTGGTATCTAGAGAACTCACCCTTGAATGGGAGCACCAGCCCTCTCCCCACAGCTATGTCATCTGTTCAGCCCTTGATCGCTGCTACTATTTCAAGGAAATGGGAATTCGCCCAGATGTAAGCCAATTCTATTCTAATTGTTTCAGTAGATTCAGCACAACAACAGCAGCAGGCTTTTTCCCTGTACTCACACTCATTTCAAACAGAAAATCGCTAAGCTCTTGAAAACCAGTTGATGATGACAGTTCCTGGGCAGGGTGGTTTTTGACTGTGGATTCTGAGAACGAGGAGTACCTCTATGGCAGCTACAAGGCAGTCTCAGTGCCTCACAACCCAGCTCATCTTTGACATGACTTTTGGAGGTATGAAAAAAAAAGCTCATAGCAGTGCTGCTCCCTAATCCAGCATTCAAGTCTTGTCTCCAAAGCATAAAAGCACTAGAGTTCCCCAGTAGAAAAGTGCAAGAGAAATACGGGCATTTTTAAATGCAAATATTTCAATGAAAACTCTAAATATTCGCTGCAGTGGGAGCTAGGATGAGTGCAAATTCTCAGGAGGGAAAGGAGCATGAAGACTACCATGGGCTATGTATCTCAGAGTCCTGTGACACATCCTCCTAATCATACCCATCCGTCCAACATTCCCTGTTGGGTAGTGCACCCCTGCCCTTACCCACACGGGGCTGCTTTCATTATATTTAAACTGAGCCTATGTATGCAATGGTGATATCATCCATTCCCTGTAAACTGTTAGCCAGCAAAGACTGATTATCTGGAAATACTTTTTGTAAGTTCCCAGTCTCATGTTTAACAGAGAATCCATTTTTAAATAACTTGGTAATTGTGCTTTCCTCAGACTAACAGTTTTAAAGAAGACTATAATTCATTCATTTCATGTTGATGCCCTTGAGTATGATTAATACCCTGGTTACACAAACACAGCTCAGCATTGATGTTGCTGCAGATGACTTTGCTGGCTTCTTGTAAAAGAGAATTTCTATGATGAAAGTAGCTTTTCAGTTCAATCCTACCCCTGGAGATGAATTTATTACAAGTGAATTAGCCTGATTTATACAAACGAGTCTTTATTTTTGTTCAGTTTCTTTTCCATAAGCCATTTGGAAACAAAATATTTATGATTTTTTACTTTACTAAAAAAGAACATATCCTTCGTGGTTGGAAAACTGTTAGCATCAATGTGATGCTCATACGGAAGGTCTGAAGAAGGTTTTGCCTGACTTGTGCAAATATCTTATTAAGGAAAAGTTGCTACATTGTTTACTATGTCTCGTACAGAAAACACAGACCACGTGGAAGATGGTCTGCTGAAGGAAAAGGTTTGAAAGGAAAAAACAACATAGAATAAGGTAATTCACTAAGTGTTGTAGTCATCATAAGAACTTTGATTGCAGACAGGAAAGAATCTCAGAGCAAGACAAAACATCTGTGCAAATGCAAAAGAGAGCATATGCCTAGACCTCATTTAGATTTGCTGTTCACACAGATGAAGATTCTTTAGCCATCAAAAAAGCCATACCATATCTCGCATACTCAAGGGACAGATACTGGAATGTACAACTTGAATTTATTTTATGTTCCTGTATCTTCTATCTTTCCAGTCTGAGCTCTCTCTCTCTGGTAAATCTTATGGATGAAATTTTATGACATCTTGGGCCCCAGCTGTCCCAGCCAGAGATTACTACCTCGTGCCCATGCCTGTCATTGTGCCGTGTGTCACAGTCTTGACGTATTCACAGTTGTGTCAAGGGTGACTGAGAAGAGGCATCAAATAGAGATAAATATGCTCCAGCCCTTCTAGCAGCTTCTACGTTAGCAGGGTGGGAAAAATGGTGCAGCAATCATGACAGAAAGCCTATGTAGGTAAAATCTGAATAACTAAGTGTCTTGTGGAGGCATGTTAATGTAAGCCATTGATGGAAATGGGATTGTGCTAACCTGCCAGAATGTGAGCTGCAGAGGCTAAGGGCAACCACACAGCCTCTTCTTTTGCCTCCATTGAAACAGGGAAGATAATTGTTGCATTAAACCATCTCGGTGACCTGCCAGAATCCTCAACATCCCAAAAGCTTACAGCGTCAAAGACTTGTTTAAGAAAAGGGATATGAGCAATGGAATCATACCATAAACTTCATTTTATTGATTATATTAATTCAGCTAGCTGATCTGCCTTTTGCTTCTTCACTATAGCCAACAATATTAATCTATTAAATAATAACAAATGATAACACTTTGCAAAATTTAGCCCTAATACTTTCTATCTGGCTTTGGGAGCAAAAAATTTCAAGTGTAATTCCAAAATATCTACATAAGGGATTTTCTTAGTGTTTGTTTAAGGCCATGCCTGCAACAGGAAGACAAATAATGTAAGGCATCAATTTGTTGATGCCAAGAGGTTTCTCTGTGTAGACAGCTTCATTCCAAAGTGAGAACTTTTATTCTCTGGTGAACTTGTCACTCTAAAAGTTGTTTGCATAAGAAGGGTTCCTTTACACCAAGCGAAGAAGGTCTGTAGGGCAAATTCTGCTAGTAAAATGTTATCATTTCAGTATACTAGTTATGAGTAGTAAGATGTTTGCGAGAAGCCAAGCTTTTAGTGTGATCCTGCTACAGTGCTTTCTGCAGGTAGAACTGTAAGTATGGAGCCTCAAGTTCTGGGGATTACAGGAAAAGGAGCCCTGTGCCACCATCTTCTGGTAAAATCAAGGAATGGACATGACAAACTGTCTCATTTTGAAACCAGAAAGAAAAGAAGCTTTCTGATTTGCTGCTGCTGTGCCAGTGGGGATTTTGATTTTATTGTTATGTTTTAGCTGCAGGATTGGTGAAATGCTGTACCTGAACTGTCTGGAGTCACTCAGTAATAAGGCTTTGGTGTTATCGTAGGTAGTTCATGTACAGATCAGCTCTGCAGTGGGGAAGCAGGCAAATTAAATATTAGAAATTATTAGGAAAAAAAGAGAGTGAATTAGATAGGAACATTGTGCCACTGTCTAAATCTCTGGATTATCCACACCTGGATTAGAACATGTAGTTCTGGTCCTGTAACAACAGAAAGGATAAATGAGAACTGGAAAATTGTTAGAAAAGTGTGGTAAGGTTAATCAAAATTCTGGAAAACCTTCTGTTTGAGGTGAGAGATCTTCAGCCTGGAAAAGTGACAACTTAGATGGCATAAAGAAGGCAAAAATTTGTGGCACAGATTGCGTTAATGTTTACCATCCTTCGAATGACAAAGCTACAGACCATCACCCGAAGCATGCAGGAGCCAGGTTCAAAGCCAATAAAAGGAGGTGGTTCTGCACACAGCAGATCCTGTAACCTCAAAGGTGTACCAGCCCAGTACTTGTTCCTCATGCATCTCCTCCTGGTGCTACCCTGCGTGACGGACCTGGGCTGAGAGGACTTTCTGGGGCGAGAGTTCAGCCCCAGCCCAAGGAGACCGAATAAAAGTTCTTGAGCTCTCAACCATCTCTTGCACTGCCAAACCTCAGGCTTTTCTTATTGAGGGAAGATGCAAGCTAATATAATAGCAAAGGTTGGAAAAGACCTGTGTTTACCCAGGTGCGGTGGACAGACTCCCTATTATGGGCTGCAGAAAGCAATGTGTTGTGTCCTTCTCCTATTACATAGGCACTGGCCCAAGACAAATCTAATGTATCAACAGGTGCCTTCTATCTTCTGCATGGGCAAAGTGAATGGCTAGTGCTATCTATCCATAACTTTAGCTTTTGTACTGAGTGTAAAGCAGCGGAAACTTAGGTCAGCTGCATTTCTTCAGTAAGCAAACGACTTTCAGTCCAAAGCATACAATAAACAACAGGTCAGAGATCCATAATTTCATCATTTTCCAGTTCTGTAATTCACTGTCCACACTTTCCAAAGTGCTTCTCCAGGACTTTAGTTTAAGGCTCAAAGTCTCTCTCTTAGAATCAGACAATAATTTAAGTTTGAAGGACTGCTCTGCTCCAGATTGATTACATATGGAGGTATAGCCTGTCTGCTTTACCAAGGTGGATTCTAGATAGCAATGCTTCCCAGTCACTATTACTTCATCTAAGCAAATGTCTTTTATATCCCATGCTTTTACATAGACTTGACGGATTTGCTAACTGAAGATTCCCTCAAACCAATTTTATCACAGTTCTTCAGTAGGTTTTATCAGGTAACTAGACTAAAGCCTAGATTCAGGAGTGTTACGCTTTTAGAAATCGATTTTTAAAGTTCTCTCTTCCAGTGGTACCTATTAATGAATGACACAGAATCTCAGTTGAAATATATGGTGATCTGAAACATCCAATCTGGTTACAAAATGTTATAAAACAGTTTTAGTGTTTACCAAACCTACTCTTCATCCATCTTGTACTGCTAAATCACTCCACCAGGTGTTGGACTGTCTACAAGCTCTTCCTGGAGAGGACAAAAAAAAAAAAGCTAATGGTAATAAAAATGGAGATGCATCATTATTAAAAGGTAGTATATAAAAAATTGGGGTTTTTTCATAAGAAAATGTAAGGATGATTGTCCTGGTTTCAGCTGAGTTAGAGTTACTTTTCTTCCTAGTAGCTGGCATAGTGCTGTGTTTTGGATTTAGCATGAGAAGAATGCCGATAACACACTGATGTTTTAGTTGTTGCTAAGTAGTGCTTAGACTAGTCAAGGACTTTCTTTTTCAGCTTCCCATGCTCTGCCAGGTGCACAAGAAGTTGGGAGGGGGCACAGCCCAAGATAGTTGATCCAAATCGACCAAAGGGCTATTCCATACCATATGACGTCATGCTCAGTATATAAACCGAGGGGAGTTAGCCGGGGGGCAGCGATCGCTGCTCGGGGACTGGCTGGGTGTCGGTCGGCGGGTGGTGAGCGGTTGCATCACTTGTTTTCTTTTCCCTGGGTTTTGTTTGTCTCTCTCGTTCTCCTTTTCATTACAATTATTATTATTATTATCATCATTATTATTATTATTACTATTATTATTATTTTATTTCAATTATTAAACTGTTCTTATCTCAACCCGTGGGTTTTCTTACTCTTGCCCTTCCGATTCTCTCCCCCATCCCACCGGGGAGGGGGAGGGTGAGCGAGCGGCTGCGTGGTGCTTAGTTGCCGAGTGGGGCTAAACCACGACAATGATGAAAATATTCATGATAGCTGGTGAGAAATGGAGTCACATGGACTGTGAAAACTGAGAAAGTGTGACTCGTATAACCTCAAAAGCAAAGAAAATAAAACAACCAGTTTGGATTCCAAAGGAAACAGCATTAAACTTCCATGTTTGTAGCCACTTGCCTTCTCTTAGCTACCCTCCATAACACTGCAGCTTATTGGCAAATTTCAGTCAGGCTTAACAGAGAGGTAGGAGATTGAAAAACCATACTGTTATGCTGAAAATCAGTGAAATACAAGTTTGTGCCTGCTGTGGGGATGTCAGGCAGGACTCAGCTGCATTAAATTCTGCCAGTCGCAGAAGGCAATGAGTGCGTGGCAGGGAGCCCCAGCCCCAGCCCCAGCCCCAGCCCTAGCCCTAGCACCAGCCCTGCTCTCCTGCCTGGTAAGAGTTGTCCTGGAGGCTGTGGAGTAAAGCTGTGGTTATTGTGGTGAGGAAAGCCATAAATCCTTAGTAAACAAGGCTTTATTAACTCCAGTGCTTACAGAACAATTTATTTTGAATATTCTGCTTTGTATTGTCTCTATCAGAGTGGAGTGAGTGACACAGTGTTTCCTCTGAGTCAGTTTTAGGGTTTTTTTTTCTTTTTTCTAGGCATACAGTTGGAAAAAAAAAGTTCATGAATGTTTGTATTATGAAAATTTCATGTGTGATGTGAATCAGTACCATGCATTGACGTTGAGCTCTTAATCTTCATTAGACTACAACAGAGGGATAGCCTCAGATTTTTAATTTCATTAATTTCTTCAGACCAGTTTATTAGCTGGATGCTACTGAAGTTGATGATAGGATAGTTTGCCTACAGAGGTGTTGGATACTAAACCATCATAATACTTCAAGATCAGGTAAAGACAGGAGTTCTTACCTCACCACAGCTGGAAGCAGTCTACATCTAACCAAAAATAAAATAATAAAATAGTGATAACTAATGGCATATTCTGTTCTGATGACTGATTCTCTGAAACAGTCAGTGTCTCTCAGCCTGGGTACTTACAGCCTAATCAACTTATTTCATTGCCTTATTTTTAATATAGTATGTTTTTTTTTCTTTCATTTACACTTGACAATGATTTTCAGGTTTTACAACAAAATCTTGGTAAATAAAATTAAAATATTTTTATATCACTTCATATCAGGATGGAAAACCCCCTCATTTTTACTCGCTTTTAGCAAAAATTGGTCTAAAACATTGTGGGAATTTCTGCATATAAAAATCTAGTAAATGTGCAATTCCTCAAAGCTCTTAAAAAAGTGTTTTGAAATTACTGTTATGTTATCGAAACATCACAATTAATTTCAGATAGCATTTTTTTCAGGTTTCTTCCAATTCAAATCATAACACATTAATTGTTACCACAGGTTCTGATTTAGCAAAGATAATGATTATCTTTAGCGGAACTACTCACACACTACTCATATGACTAGAATTAATAACACTTGCACATCTTGTGCAGTCAGGTATCATATTCAGAAACAATTCCTAGGGCCTTTGTTTCTTCTTCTACTTGAAATGTTCTTGGAGGGAAACATAAGTTTCCGTATTTCCCAGGCTTGTGCTTGCATTATTAAGTTTACACATCATACTAGTTTATCTTTCTCCCCTACTATGAATACCTATAGGTGTGTGTGTATTTACATACATAAATATGTCTTTCACAGGTAGATGAAAACACACACAATTATCCACACACAATTTTCTACACATCTCACTTAAGTAGTTTTTATATTTTATTCAATTTTTAAGCAGAAGATCCTCAGAAGGAAGGCTGGGAATCGTCTTTCCCTTCACTTTCTCGTCAGCTTCTTGCAGCCTGAAGATGAACTATTCCTCTGCCAAGTGGATGTTTTGGGTCTGATCATCTCAGATTGAACAGTTGGTAAGACTTGAGGGTCTTGTATCCAGATCAAGTGATCAGGTGCTCCAGTCACTAGGTTAGTAAGCAAGAGATTAGTACTGCTGAGTTCAAAAAGAAAATGGTATGCCCTGTTTTGCTGCTTGACTATGCAGCCATATGAGATAATCACGGGACAAGAGCCTTGGTTTGAAATTGAGGGGAAGAAGGTGCAGTTCCCTTTCCAGTATTGCCTTCAGACTCCTAAAGGCAGGTCCCCACCAGTGTGCTCCCATTCAGAGGTGTTGAACACCTCATGTGGGGCATTTTGACACCTGATGTAGCTTGGAGCACCTTCTCAGGAGGCAGATGCTTGGGAGCTTGCAGAGAGGGACGTATGTGTTGACCTGGCCACTGCTCTTTGCTATGTATTAGCATAGTTATCCCTCCTGGCACAGGCTCTCATCTAATACTAATGCTCTTTTCCGAGAAGATGGTGACATTCTTAACCAACACAGTCCAAAAAAAAATTGGTATCTTCATCATTTACACTGTATTCCTTTTGAAGTTTGTATTTGATAAGAACATCTGCCAGATGACATTCTCATGTACATGGTTCAGCAGTAAGTAACAAAGCAAACACGTGAGCAGGCCACATCCACAAGACAAAATCCTTTTGGATTCCAATACATCTCATGTTCACTTTTCCTCAACTTTTATATTTAAAATTCAATTATCAAGATTTGTACATGAAGAATTAATTTCTTGAAGATGGATGAAGCAAAACCTGCATGAAGGAATGAGCACATCTGGGTTCCCTGATGGAGAAATGCAAGTTAAAATGCAGGGCAGAGTTAATGGAAAATGAGAAGCACCTGCTAGGTTCGTCCTTGTCCTGATTTTGGCTGGGATAGAGTTAATTTTCTTCACAGCAGCTAGTACGGGGCTATGTTTTGGATTTGTGCTGAAAACAGTGTTGATAACACAGGGATGGTTTAGTTATTGCTGAGCAGTGCTTACACAGGGTCAAGACCTTTTCTGCTTCTCACCCCACCCCACCAGTGAGTAGGCTGGGGGTGCACAAGAAGGTGGGAGGAGACACAGCTGGGACAGCTGACCCCAACTGACCAAAGGGATATTCCATACCATATGACGTCATGCTCAGCATATAAATCTGGGAGAAGAAGGAAGAGGGGAACGTTCAGAGTTACAGCATTTGTCTTCCCAAGTAACCGTCATGCGTGATGGAGCCCTGCTTTCCTGGAGATGGCTGAACACCTGCCTTCTGATGGGAAGTAGTGAATAAATTCTTTATTTTGCTTTGCGTGTGCGCGCAACTTTTGCTTTACCTATTAAACTGTCTTTATCTCAACCCATGAATTTTCACACTTTTACCCTTCCAATTCTCTATCCCATCCCACCGGGTGGGAGTGAGCGAGCAGCTGTGTGGTGCTTAGTTGCCAGCTGGGGTTAAATCATGACAGTCCTTTAGGAGAACTTATTGTCAACAATTAGTGACATTCTAGGAAACTGTATATGAGTTGTCAGTATTTAAAACCCCAAAGTTTAAAATTGCTGAGAAAGTATGCTCTGTTTTTCCAGCCCACTGAAATTTCTAATTAGTGGGGATTTTTTTTTTTTTCTTCTCTCCCTCTAATTGGCAAGGTAGAAAATTATATAACAAAAGGAAATAAAATGTAAAGCTACAAAAGCAAGAAACCCAGAAAACAGAAAAGAATAAGCATTGGCTCTCTTGGAGGGTAAGGAAGGAATTATGTGCATTATCTTATATATAGTTTTTTGGCATAGTGGAACCTGGAAAAGGAAGTCCTCTGGATGGATTAACTACTTGCTGGGCAACATGGCATCACTGAATTGCTACCCCTGATGTAGTCAAGCTATAAATCATAGTCCCATGATGCTCTCCAAGCTATAGTACACAATAAATGTTTTTTTGCTATTGCAAGCAACATAAACATTTCCTGCTTTAGATGATAGCATCAGAAGGTAGCTTGAAACAGACCCAGCTTCCAGAATCTCTGAGGCTGGTAAATATGCCTTTAGTTAGAAAGTGAAAAAAATAACAAGGAATAATGAGCAAAGTAGAAAGAACTTTGATTCTCAGCAGAGGTTATGTATATCTATGTTTTTCTTTGAAGGTAAAATATACTACAGATTTCATTGCAGCTGTGAAGTTCTGGTAACAGACTGAGGCTGAGGGTACAAAATTGTCTGTTATATCCCAAAGAAGGAGATTAGCAGAATATTGTGGTTGTAAGGCCAAATGTTCAGTCTTTAGGAAATACCAGAATTAACACTATCCAGCCTTGATAGAATAAAAATGGTTGTAATAATGGGAATAGGCATGACATGTTTTGCCAGCAATTTAATGGCACAGCTGTAGAGACACTCAGGAGTCCTGGCTCTTGCTTCACTTCTGGGACTGGATATATGCTAACGGCTCCTGTGTTTCTGTCCTGTACTAACACCTGCCCTCCTCGTTGCCTTCTCCAGGCACTCACCCACCAGCTCTCATCCCCACCTTCCCTTCCTCCACTCTGTAACATGGTGGCTTAATCCTCAGAGCTGCAACTATTTCTTCCCTGAAGCTTTGGTTATGGCAGGGGAGAATTTCCAATGGGCCCTGCATTGTCCCTCTCAGCTGTGATGCCTTCCCAATGTCTTTCCCCTTGATGGAAAACTAGGTGTGGATAAGCATCATCAACTGCAGAGCAGAGTTTAAAGATCCTCCTAGAAGTGGATACCAGTGACATCCAGTAACATTCAATCTTACAGGGAACAGCTTTGTTCTAGTGCTCCAAGGATAAATGCAATGATGAGAGGAATGAATCCGAGGAGACACATGCTGGCTTGTGTTTCTTGGTTGCTTTTCAGAGTTCACTTACAGGTCCTGAACTTGAACTACAGGTTAAAAATCTCAACATTATTGCAATGCCAGGCTGAGCTAAGACCATTTGTATTGGTATCTGTGTCCTTGCATGCATCTCCACTTAAAAAGGAGTCATCCTTTAGGCCATCCCTCCATTTACCTTCTTTCTGGCTCACTGCTAATAGGCAAGCTGATCTCTGTCAATGAAGATTTAGGATTATTGGTACGAGTTTACAGAGCTTGCTAGACTGGAAATACTTAAGTTCCTGTTTTCCACCCTGTGAATCTTATTCACTGTTTTATAAGCTGTAATAGGCTAGTGACCACATGCATTGCTGGCTATTTTTTGATAGTTCATAATCCACTTGTAGCTATTCAGCAATGGTTCAATGATTTACAGAGTTTGGATATTACCCTCACGTCAAAATCGGATGGTTGCCATCAACCTCTTGGGGTGTTCAGGCAATGTGGAATCAACAGGATGCAGATTGTATGTTTCACATCTACATTATGGGAATGATACTGTAACTTCTAGGTGGAATGACAAAACCATCCTATACAATGGAGAGGAGTGCCACAGGGGCAGCCAGATCTGTTAAAAAATTCATTTCCTGCCTTAGTTTGTCCTTGAGTGGTCTGTCCATATATGATATTCAACACTGAATATCATCCAGTGATGCCAGCATGTCTTCTTTAGCACTGGCTGAAAGGCGAATTGGCAGCCTGTTTTGTGTGCTGCCGGGGCCCTTTTCAGTTGCATATGATACAGAAGACTAACCTGAGGAAACAAGGTATTCACTGGCCACATATGTCTCTTTGCAGCTGGTCTCTGGAACCGTCCAATGTAAATGTTGTTTCTTAGTGGTGGTGTTTTCATTGTGTATTTTCTAAAAAAACAGGAGAAAACTCTTCACCAACTCCCCAAATACCCAGTCACAGGCAATGGCCAACAGCAATGAATGAACAGCTGTATTGACTGGAAATGTCTCACTAGGGTGGTAATGTCACATATTATTCTCTAAAGAAATCTAGAGACCATTCACCAATCACATAGAGTCTGCTCCCCTTAGGAAAAGACCCCAAACCATTAAACGTGGTGTCAAAGGTTGCGACTGAGGTATACAGTAAGGCAGAAGGGCTTTCTAAATCCAAAGGTGGCTTACCCTGTTTTGAAAGCCTAACAGAGAGGTTACAACTCTGGCAGTGTCCCCATCCCATTTATCGGTCCCCCAGGACCAGGCTACAAGGGACGGTCTGGCAGGGAGGCTGCGTTCCCTGGTGAGCTAGGCTGGCGGCTTCGTCCTCTGCAGCCAGACCTAGGCAAGGGGTGGCCTTCACGCGAAGTCACAGCGTTCAGCTCCAGCCACAAAGGGTATGGCTCTCCTGCCAGGCACCCACGGCAGCAGGCTTCTCAGGGCAATCCACAAGCATGGAAGCAGCAGGAGATACAGTCCCTGCTCCGCTCCCTCTCATCTGCAGCCCCACCACCCAGCACTGTTAGCTTGTGTCTGGGTTTGACAAACTGTCCAGAATATCTAGCGTCATTACTGCTTACTGTGCATCCTCGCTGGCAATTTTTATTTGAACTAATTAATGATTAACGGGGGCGCTCTGCTTAATCCTGTTCAATGGTACTGACAAAAAGAAGGAGCAGACAAGACCAGATGTAGGCAGCAAGATCCTTTTTGTAGCACTGTAAGTACCCTTTTAGTTTTCCCTTGGATCATTTGGACATTTCATTTTGGGGGATTATGCTGTTGCCTGGGAAGGGCACCTTTTTATATGTAAACAAAGGGATATACCTGTTATGCAAAAAATCAAAACATGCCAAAAGCCAACAAGAACTGGCTGCTAGTGAAGTAGATACTTCACATAATTAAATAAAAATTTGGTTTTGGAAAAAACATAGATGCCTATGGACTTTGCTACCACAGTGATCCGATATTTTATCTTTGAAGAAACTGTAAAAGTATTTTGTAATTTTGGTCCTAGACAGTATGACCTGTGTTTATATCACATTTTTGTTTAACACAGATTTAATTCTCTAATTATCTGATGAATTGAGGAAGACTAGCAGGGCTGCAGTAGCCATCCTGTAGTACTGAGTACAAAAACAACTTCTACCAGTTACTCTGGGGAAAAGGTCATAAGCTTCCAGTTATTTGCAAATTTAAAAAAATTCAGTCCTACCCTATTTTTTAAAAGTTAATATGATCAAAATTACCTCTTTTGAGAGAGTACTTGGTTATACAAATAGTGTGTCAGGAGGCGTATTCTTTCTGGGGATCACTGGCGTGCATGTGAAATATCCAAGGGTGGGATTTTGAAGAACAGGTGTGTTCCGAGAGCCTCATTTTACTTGGCTGGAGCACACAGCATGAAGAAATTAATTTCCATGCCATGTTTTGTATGTCTATCTCTTTTCCAGAAACAGTTGAAAGGAAAATGAAGCCCACCTTCTCCTTGTGTTTATTGCTGGCTGGTTTGTATACTGTTGCCCAGTGTCATCAGCATCCTCGTTACCGCAATAAGCAGGATGATCCTAAAGGGACATATTACCCAGGACACAGTCCTCATGGGGAAGGAGTTTATCCGGTTAAGAACAAAACATTTGTCAAACTGGTTCCCAGCAATGCTGACTTTGCATTTTCATTTTACAAGCTGGTTGCATCCGAAGCAACCGATCAAAATATTTTCTTTTCACCCATAAGCATCTCTGCTTCCTTTGCAATGCTGGCGCTTGGTGCCAAGTCAGCGACGCTGACACAGATTCTGGAAGGGCTTGCCTTTAACCTGAAAAAGACTCAGGAGCAGGAAATACATGAAGGTTTTTGCCAACTCCTCCAGATGCTGAACCGTTCAGACAGTGAGCTCCAGCTGAGCCTGGGCAATGCCCTTTTTATAGAAGAGACGCTAAAACCACTACAGAAGTTCTTGGATGATGTCAAAAGCTTTTATGAATCTGAAGTCTTTTCTACTGACTTTAACAACTCCTCTGGTGCTGAGAATCAGATCAACAGTTATATTGAGGAAAAGACAAAAGGGAAAATTGTTAAACTAGTGGAAAACCTTGATCCTCTCACCGCAATGGTTCTTGTCAACTATGTCTTCTTTAAAGGTAAGAAATATCAAAGGGTGCAAAGGTTGTAACTTAGATGCTTACTGTTTATTACAGGGAATGAAAACCTAAGAGAAAGAAACTGTAGTTTAAATATTTTAAATGGAGGAAACCATGTTCAGTATCTGGAAAATATTCCTATAAAACTGTGTATATTTGTTGTCAGTATAAATGTTTTTGTCCTCACCTGGTTGAGTGAAAGACTGGACTTTTTCAATAAATATCTCTGTTGAGTTTGGTAAATTCTTTAATGTGATGATAGTCTCATGCTCTAGTAAAATGGTCTTTTCAGTATTATCTGTCTTTAATTGTCTTTAAGCACTGGAAAAAAAAAAAAGAAGAGCTGCAATGCTGTAAGACCTGAGAGTGCAGTAACTTAAAAAAGATATTTGCTCTAATCAAAGGAACGTGGGATTAGATCCTGTTTTATTCACAATGACCATTCCTCTTTGTATTCCACTGAATTATTTTTCTTTTTGTCATAAGCCCATTGGGAGAAACCCTTCAGTACTTCATATACAAAACAGGAGGATTTTTTTGTGGATCAGGAAACGTCTGTAAAAGTTGACATGATGTATCGAAAGGGTTACTACAGAAATTACTTTGATGAAGAGCTGTCCTGTTGGCTGGTTCAGATACCTTACAATGGAAATGCTGCAGCATTATTTGTTTTGCCTGACGAAGGGAAGATGAAGCAGGTGGAAGATGCACTCTTGAAAAGGACTGTGTCTAAATGGGAAAAGTTCCTCCAAGACAGGTAAGTGTTTTTGCTAAGGTGAGAGGTGCCATTTTATAGATTAGTAGTGTTTGTCTCACCAAGACAATACATGAAAGGCCAGGTTATTTTACTGAACTCTATTCACTTAATGGTCCCTCTTTGTGCAGGACTTCCTTTTTCTTAGTTGGAAAATGAAAAAGAGATGGGGGTAGTGAACAAATAGAGCATTGAGCTTGGGATCCATCTTGGGTTAAGTTCCTGGCTCAACCACAAGTTGCTTGGCACCATGGTGAAGTTAACGGACCCTTGTTTCATATGGCCATTGTGAAACTACAATGGAGTAGTAGCTATTTCTGAGGTATCAGGTGTTAGGGTGTTGAGGGTGTTGTATGTAAAAGCAGAAATTTTATTCATTCACCATTACTGCAGCTATTTTTGTGGTGGCCCAGGCCCTGTTGTATATTTGAACAGCCTTAGGACAGCTAGCTATGATCTTTTGAAAAAAACCTGCTACCTGGCAGTAGTAGCTCTGTTTGTCACAGAGTTGCTATAGTTGTGTCTTTCACCCCACTCCTTGAACCCCACTGTGGAGGCAGAGGATAACATGGGCTCATTCTGCTCCAACCCTCCACGTTAAATAGCTAAGCTGGTCAGAAGTGTTATCTGAACCCTGAGAGCAGACTTTTAACATTTAGAAAGGTAAATGTGAAGTGTCACAATACTGAAGCCATTGAGGAGCATTACCTAGATGACAGTTTGTCCCTATTTGTGTTATTTGTTACAGAAAAATACATCTGCACATTCCAAAATTTTCTATTTCTGGTACCTATGATGTGAAAAGGATAGTCAAACAAGTGGGTATGATTGATCTGTTCACTGAACAAGCTGATCTGTCAGGGATTACTGAGGAGCCTGGACTGATGGTTTCAAAAGTAAGTCAGCACACGAAACACAGCAACCACAGGATTTGTCTGTTCCCAGGAACCTGACTTTAATTTCCCATGAAAAGTTTATCCCAGTCTCTCTGAAGCATCATTCAATCATCAACAGCTGCCAGTCTGAAGGCAAAGCAAACCCTATCTTTCCTAAACCTGAAGCCAAACGTGCTTACAAGGGGTTAAACGTACATGGTTCGAGAATGAGGAAGAAGACATACATATAATCAAACGTTCTTTTGGCTACTAAACAAAATTATCTAAAGGTAGCACGTTAGCTTTGGTAAAATTTCCTCTAATTCTGCCAACAGAGGGCAAAAGGCTGTTATTCCTGCCCTTCTAGTGCTCTCAAAAAGTTATTTTTTTCAGCTAGATGATAGGGTAAATTCACAATAATACATGAAGCTGCCAAAGGCAAAACTAAGTCTAGGCTAAATTACCAGGTTTCTTTGCTTCCAGAGTTTCTTGCCATCAGTCATCTTGAGCGCTCTTTGGCTGTCTGCTGTTCGAGGGTTGCTCTCTGCACACGCAGTGCAGGAGGCTAGCTGGAGTGGTCTGATGGCTGATTGTGCTGTGGTGGGAAAGGGAGCGGCTGGCGATGACCTTCCCAGAGGCTGGTGCTGCTGGGTCTTGCCCTAGGCAGGGCTCTTTTTGGCAAGAGTGAGGAGGGTGGCAGGCTACTCTCTTCTTGCCAGGTTGTCAGCTGGAGTTGTTTTGCTTTGTGTCCTTGCAGGTGATCCACAGAGCAGTGCTAAATGTTCATGAGAACGGCACTGAAGCAGCAGGGGCCACGGTGAAGGAGATTACCTGGAGATCTGGTGATTTTCCTCATCCGCCTCGAGTCAGATTCAACAGGCCCTTTCTCCTCGTGATTCTGGATAAATACACCCGCACAGTCCTCTTCATAGGGAAAATCGTAAATCCTCTGAAAAATGACTGACCAGAGGACATGCACTTACGCACATTGCTGGCTAAATTCCTGTGGTCCAGCAAAACATTTGTGTGTACATACTAGTGCTCGTCTTTCAACCATTATCCTTATATACATGATTAATCCCTTAAAACACAAAACCTATTTTTCCTTGTCCAAAAGTCACTGGTATTTCCCCCCAGTCTACAGCTGGGTATAGCTTGTAGCGTTAACGAAATACAAGTCACTTTTCACTGGTTTTGTAAGAAGCCCTTTCTGACATGCTCCCGTGGGGTATTTGAGATGGTTTAAAGTCTCCGGATGATGTAGCTGTTGCTGTACAGTCACGGTGTGTGTACGGGAGAGCAGGAGAAGGGAAACGGGGAAAAGGAGGTGGGAGGTATGTCCTGTCTGTTTAATCCACTAACATTTGATGACTAGTCTTAAATGAAGATTCCCTTAATATTGGAGTGAATTTCCACTAATTTCTTTGGTTTTTAGCCAAGTATGGTGTGAAACTGCAGGATCAGTGACTAGGACACCGGAGGACACACCAATATAAAGGGTTGATGAGTGCACCTGTTTTAGCTTGCCTCCCTCTGTCTCCTCCTCAGTGGAAGTCCTCCTCATGAAGACAAGAAGGTCGGGTTTGCTTTATAAATAACGTTTATTCTACTAAGAAAGGAAGCCATACCAGCAAAAAGACTTTCTGTTTTATCTTGCTAATATAGCTGTTATTGCCAATGCCCTGAGGTAAAAATATGGTGGAGCAGTCCATGAAATAGCATCAGTTTCCTTTCTATGGATTTGTTGTCACTGTCATTTCTCTTTTCTCCTACTGATGCCACCTTCACTATCACACTTTCCAGCTAGACTTCTCAGACTGTGGTAGAAAAGAGGAAGAATGAAAAATTATAACACCAGAGAGTTAGTATTTCCTCAGTAGGAACAGCAGAACTTTCCTAGGGACTGTTAACCTGCTGTAAGCTATCACAGACACACATACAAAATGCAGTAATATTTGAGAAGTCACCTTTCTGAATATTAACAGTGGGTTACTGTTATAGAGTAAAAACATACTGTGGCTTAACATTTGTACCTTTTCGCTTAAGGTCTTTTGAGTCTAAATTATTGCTGTTGTGTTGTTTTATAGTGACTCGATAGGATTTTAGCATACCAACTACACTAGATAGTTGTATGTTTATGAAGGGAAGAAACACAAATCAGTAAATATTTAAATTATTTTATTAGTTTTTCTTTAATTTTTTTAAATCAACATCCTTAGCATGTCTTATTAAAATATAGAAAGCCAATGAAAGCACTTAAATTACAGATTGATTAAATCTTTTGCTATAGAATATCTCAAACCGGTAGAAAAAGTAAAATATAAATGGCAACTTTTTAGACTTTAGTCTCTTAAAATGTCTGTGAAAACTATAACTCAAAAATTATGGTGATTATTTCTAAAATGTAATTATCTTGATTGGTTTGTGGATCTTTATTTTCTTTGACATTAAATTAATGCTATCAATATTAGTAAATTGTAGCTGTAAGTATACCAGTAAGGAATATAAGGAATGTAAGAACCTTTCCATGTCTATCTGCCAGCCATGTAACACATGATATTCACTCTCAAAGCCCTCCTTAAAATCATGTAAACCAATGACAAAAGTTTCTTACTCGTAACTGTATTTAGTCTGTTCAATATTTAGTAACAGACAGTTGGCTTCCTACCTCTAAACATATAAGGACTTGGTCATGGTGTAATACAGATAAACTGATTCTACAGAAGACCATTTAAAAGTTCTTGGCAGACCTCAGGGCTAATTCAGGATGGAATGCCAAATGACAAATGACTCTGTAGGTGAATACCAAGAGACTTTATGTTTGTTGTTCCTCACGGACCTCAGATCAATAGTTTCTGTTTGTCCACTTGGAGAGGTAACCTTGTTGCTTAACTTATTTGAAAGTGGGTGGAGAAAAATCAAGCTGAATTAAGAACTGGGTAACTAAAAAAAACCAAGAAAATATTGTTGATAGGGAATCATCTTCAAATGGGAGTAGGGACCATATATGTGTGTCTTGCCTTGGTTTTCTTTCTATTTGGACAAAATCAGAGAATGCCCCTCACTGGAAATGTGCAGAAGACAGCAAATTTCTGTGGTAAATAACAACTACAGAAGAATTGCACAACCCCCCAAAACTGTCAGCCTTAAGGTTGTCACAAATCTAGTGCAGTCATGGTTTGTTCAGGACAGTATTTCTTCTTTCAGTCTGCTGGTTTTTTGCTGCTTCTTTCCTGGATTTTTGTTTCTTGATTTGTTTGCTGACTGTGAATTTCATGACCAAGAAGCAGTGCAACAGAGGAAGGACTTTCCTCCTAGCTAGTCAAGAGTTTCTGCTGCTGTATGCAAGTACTGTGGTGTACCACTTCAATGCAGTGATATTGTTGGAGGATGGGGCTGATGCACTGCCTGAGGGACAAAATGCAAAGGACATCTTCTAACCCAGCCTGCACTGAAGCCTACACACAAATCTGATGTGGGAGTGCACGCAACCACGCACACACAGGAGATGCAGCATCAACACTGCCTATGCAGACCCTAAGAGAAATGTGTGATCGTATGGCTGAAAGCAGTCTTCTGTAAAGGCTGTTTTAGGTTAACAGACATAGAAGAAGAATTGCCAGCACAGAAGCAGCTTTGGAACAGCACACACTGAGCAGCTCTCTGAAATAAGGAGAAAAGGAAAACAAGCATAGTGGGAATAGCAGTAAACTGTGTATTTGTTGTCATAACTAGGAAGGAGTTATCTACAGAAGTGAAACAAAGTCTAAAACCATAAATAACAAGCTCAGAAACCAGGATTAATCCATGCTGGAGATAGATTTAACCCTTACCTACAAACTATGTGAAGCTGAAAAGACATTGGAAGAAAACTAGCAGCAATTTTGAGTAGTGCTAAAGATCACAAAAGAAGGAACAAGCAAAAAGAAGCAAACTGTATATGGGTGTTGGGGCAGAGAGGGAAATAACATGCTTGAAGTAAATCAAGGAAAATAACATATTTCAAACAGCCAGTGGTTAGCGCCAATGCGCAGGTCTGTCGTTGTTCCCAGTGCTGTGCAGCATCTGCTAGGAAGAAACTAAAGGCATATAACATAAGCAACAGCCTTAAAGGTCATGGGCTGACAAGCAAATTGCATATTCTGCTGCAAAGACCTACTAATGCTCTGTTAAACGTAAGCACAAATAAGAACCCAATTTTGACAATGGTAGAAGACACAGGCTGCTTAATGAGAAAAATACCTGACAAAGATGAGGTGCATAGTTCTGGTGCTAATGTATCCTCATCAAACGGGAGATATCATAGAATCATACCATAATTTAGGTCCTTCACAAAGCAATCACCTTTTAATTTGTTTTCTAATATATAACAACTAAATAGTCACATCCTGTTAGCATTGTCTTGATACTGAATAACCTATTATGTTCTCGTACTGTGTGATGTTGTTCTTTCTGCAGGTCGCTCTTAGGACATAATGACAAAGAAAAATTTTAGCAAGGTTTATAAAGTTCTGGTGGGGATTGACCCCATGATACTTCAGAGATGGTGGGGTAAGAGTCTCCCCTTAAGGACAGCATGCCTTTCCTGGTGCTCGTCACTGATTAGCACACCCACATCATTATCTTAATGGGAAAATAGTTGTCCCTGCAGGAAAATAGTGCCATTCATGTCACAGACCCATCACTTAAGGGTGTCTGATTTCTCAGAATCAGATGTCATGTATTTCATTATGTACTCAGAGAGTCTAGCAATTGTCACACAATTAGTAATTAACAGATATTCCTGGGCAAGACTATGTGAATTTCTCAGCTCTTGAAGAACTTCGTGACTATTCGGTGCCGAAAACCTGGCTTATATTGCCACCTGGAACTTGGCAGCTATGAAGGTGCTGTGGCCAAGATCCACATAGCCAGTGTCTATCACCTGCTAATCATGCTAATGCCTAGGCTCAGGAAGCCCTTGTGAGAGATGTATTCCTCAAGGCAGTGCTCTCCTGCAGCCTTCACAGTATCCCCCAATACCACATGCATACCCCTGGCATGTGTCAGATGGAATTACCAGCAGCATAATCACCTGTGTGAGGTATGGTTGGGGCTCAGAATGGGGGGGTTGAAGGCATCAACAGTTTCATTGTTGTAAAGGATCTAGAAAATATTTTCTGGAATGGAGTGTATTTAATTGTACCACTGGCTGCTAAGAGACTGCAAAAGCCAGACCAAAACAAATGAATGCATTTCACACAAACATTTCCAAGCCTTTTTAATGGAGAGCCATAATGTTAACTCAGTAATTCTGCTACATATTAGACTCCTGGCTTGTGCTCTGTCATTTGGCCAGGAGAAAAAATACCTGCGGAGAAGAATGGAAGGTCTGTGGTTATTTGACTCCTGCAAAGGCTTGGCAAAGATTTCTATTTCTCTTCTTCAAACACAACATGGTTTGGTCATTTTTGTCTTACATATAGCATGATATTTCTTTCCTATTAGGAAAATACATTTGAAGACAGTACAGTATTATGATAATTAGATGTTGATGTACAGAGGCAAGTCAATCACTGGAAGTACTGTTGCCTTTCACTCCCTTACTTTCTTGTTTTTTACTTCTCTCCTGTGCATGCTGAAGTTTACCTGGTTCCAGGCTTTGGCTGCAGCTTTCTTCCAGATAAAGATTCACAGGATGTTTTTCCTCAGGACCAGTTTGATTTCTGAGAACCGCTTCAAGATTATGGCCTCAGAGGTTGAAGTTATAGAGCTGTCAGAACATCGCACTAGCTCTTCCTACTTCACCTTTCCAAGAATAGCCTCAACGTCCAGAAATCTGAGATTGCCATAAGCCAGAAACAATTTCATAAGTCAGAAACAATTTCAGTCATAAACTATTTCAGTCTGGGGAAAAGGGCTGGGAAAGAAGTAGGTTTACACTGTTCAGCAGAAATGGATGGCTCCATAAGAAAAGCATGCTCTAGTTGAGGCTGTTGGCTTTCCACCCCATTCTTCATACCTCTCATTCCCTGCAGGTAGCTGACTTTAACATCTCTTATGAGATTTCTCCAGTTTAAACGGACCTGCAAGTATTTGTTATGAGTTAATTGAAAAATACATCTTGGACTTTTATCACAATACCTTTAAAAGCACCTAAACCACTAGATGCCTGCATTAAAAAAAAAAAGAGAAAAAGGCAAAGAGCTTCCTCAGAAGCTGATTTACAGCCTCTAGGATTGTTTTTACCTTCTTATCCAGTTGCCTTATGCTGTGTCGAGTGCAAGCAATAGAACAAAGAGCAGAAGAGGACGCCTTGGCTAAGGGGGCATCTTGCAAGCGGTGTGAACATGAGATAACACTTGTATTAGAGCTCGTGTTACCTGTGTTACTTATGGTACAGTTTTGTATTTCACCTGTGTAAAAGGGTGGGTTTGACAGTGGTGATAAAGGGAATCACCTCTCTGCAAAGCAAGGACCAGGAAAATAGCTGCTCTTGTGAAATGGTGAGAAGATAGAAATGTGCTTGGAGGTTCTGTGAAGAAACATGTCATGCTTTGAAGAGCACTGCTCTTCCCTGAAAAAAGCCAGAAGTCCATGGGGAGCAGGTGGGAGGGAGAAGGGAATTACCAAGGTGGCCAAGATGTCAACATTGTGCTGTGAGAGGCGGAGGCACAAGCTGAGGTCACTCTTGCAGCTGCCATGAGACAAGGAAGCAGGGAAGCAAGAGCAGCCTGGCAGTACGCTGGGGCTAATTAGCTCATCTGTCTGCGCAGGCCACTGTAGACTTCGAGACTTTCTAAGGCTTGACTGGAACTTAATTAGCAGATGTTAAAACTTTTGGCATAGATAAGCCATAAAGTGATGCCAATGGAAAGAGAATCAAAGGAAATGATTGTAGGGAAGAAGATTTAACACTGATTTTTTCACCTCCATCAGCTAGATGTTGTTTAGCTACAGGGCACAGGCTCAGACCCGTGCAAATGCAACTGCACTGTTTTTTCTCCATTGCTTGGTATCCAAAGGTTGGCTGGGGCTTGCCCCTCACACGCTGGCCACATAGGGTCCTTAAAGCTTTAAAACTTAGAAATATTCAGAATAATGATTCCGCCCTTCTGTTAACTTTACACTCCTGTGTCATTTTTATGTGACACTTTCATTTGCATTGTCTTTTATTTATGTACTGTATGGCATATATAAGGTTTGGGGTTTAAGCTTTTGACTCTAGTTTTTCCATATCCTTGAGTCTTTGGGGCAGGTTTCCTGAACTTTTTTCTCCAAGGCAAGCTCATGTGTAGGAGCTGGCAGCTGATGTCACACAGTCACTTCTTGCTCCTTCTTACTAATTTTGGAAGTACGTGGGTCTCTCCCTGCACCAAGCCGTGTAGCAGTTTTAGAGCACTGAAGCAA
>VYZW01015941.1:31287-44702 GCA_013401315.1 Balaeniceps rex
ATGGAGTTTCTCTTCTGAGACATATTTATATCTGTTCTAACTACCAGCAATTGCCACCTCAGTATCTACTCAAAGACTGTTCCATGTCAAGCTCGATGAGGTGATGGTTACCCCTCTCTTTTTGATTTTGTAGATCTGGTACAGTGGAGTTAAACACAGTGTTTAGTTTAGACCCATTTGCATCCAACTCATTCAATAAAGTCCTATGAATCATAAATGAAACTCAGAGCTATTCCAATCTGAGGTGACTCACTTTTTGGCCAGTTTTTGTATAGTATAACATGTGGAGGCTCCTTAACGAAACAATTCACTTTCTGCACTAAAAAGAAATGAAGAGGAGGACAAAAACACAGTTGGGGTAAACACATGTAGTTTTAATTCTTGCTTCTTTAAAAAAAAAATCCTTTCTGTAGTTGTGTTGCTGTACAAATGAAGGCATCACAGATATTCATTTAATTCATCATAGCAAAATGAAAAGAGCAAATTAGTTCAGAGGCACTAGGAGGGGTCTGATATGTCCCATCTTTCCATTATTTAACAGTAAAGACTATGTTTACCTAGCTTCTTTTTTACTGACATTGATCCCCAAAGTGTTCTTCCCATGATCCCCCAAGAAATCCAGCTTTCTTTTCTTACCAGAGCGCTCCAGTTGGATGTAACATGTGTGCTTTGGATGGCAGTGGAATTTGGGTGGGGGAAGATGATGAAAGGTCAAGAGAAGTTTAAGGGGAAAACAGCCTCTTTAAGCACTTCAGTATTCATGGAGTTTGGCAACACTGAACTAACCACTGAGACCTAAGCCTTGTCTCTCATTTCTGTGGGCAAAAATGAGGAATTATTTTTGGCACTCTGTGGATTTAATGGTGTTCCAGTCTTTCTTTAGAAACTACTTCAAAGACATTAATTAAAACCCTTTTTTCTCATTGTTTGCATGCTGGTCTTTGAGTTCAGCCATAGATCTGAACTAGCATAAAATTAACCTCTGTAACAAATATTGATGACATTCTATGGAGAGATGGGTAATTTTCATGATGCTTTCTTACTCAGATGTCAATTCCATTCCTCACTATCTTGTAAATGACAACCAGCAAACAAGTAGTCCACTGTGTGATTAGGTTTCACTGCCTCATACTAACTGGACACCCCAGTGAATAGTACAGCTTGAGAGCTGTAAATTACCTAAACATCTCCTGGAAAGCAGCAGTGTAGTTGAAACCTGGCTCATCTCAAGGTAGCTACCAGGAATGCTGACTTCACATTTAGGTTTTACAAGCAGGTCATGGCAGAGGAAGGTGACAAGAACATCTTATTTTCTCCTTTGAGCTTTTGCAATGCTCTCTGGGGGTGGCAAAGCATCCATGTGGAGTTGGCTACAGAAAGACCTCACCTGACAGAGACAGAGAAGCAGGAGATCCATGAAGGTTTTCTTTCAGTTACTGCTAAGCAAGGTCTGGTTGAGCAAATGCAATGCCCTGTCTGTAAATGACAGCCCAGAAGTTTCTGGATGATGACAGAGATGCATGATGCTGAAGCTGGCAGAAACTGAAGAGAAGACCAGTGAACAGTTTGAATGTAGAAAATTCTAATTAGGAACATATTTTTACCATGCAGTGGCTAAATACTGAAAGAGGTTGCCCAGGGAGATTGTGAAATCACTGTCCTTGGAGGCATGTCCCTGAGGAACCTGACCTAAGTAGGCATGTTTTGAGCAGAGGGTTGGACTAGATGACCTCTGGAGGTTCCTTCCAACCTAGATTTTGATTCTAAGATTCTGTCGCTCAGGGGCAAAAATGTGTGAGGAAAACACACTAGCACACTTGTTGACTATGTTTTCTTTAAAGGTAAAATATGTTGTACGGAGGCACAGTTTCAGAAATATAATGTTTTCATCTCTGATTATGATCCCCAAGTTTTAATATTTCTCTGCTATATTGATTGATTATAAGGTTGCTGCAAGAAACTATTGGACAACACAGGTGAACAGAATTTTAACAAGATTTTATTATTGAGTGGATGCATGCGTTTTGTTAGAGGAGCACAGCACACCTCTCTCTGTCTTTTCTACTTCAGTCTCTTTCTGGCCTTTCCAGTTTTCTGCTCTCCCCTAGGTCTCTTTCCAGCCCCTGGGCTGTGTTTCCTCAGATGCAATTGCTCCAGGGAGTCACTACATCAGGGACCTCCCTTCACACTTCTGTTGTCCAATCCCTGTTTGTATGAAATTTGCCCACTTTCTTTTCAGGGTGTTCACAAAGCCCTGCTAAATTTTGCTGGGAAGCACAGGGAGGCTGCACTAGCCAGGGCTGCTAAATATAGGTTTAGTTCTTGTCCTCTCACTATTCAGCGGTCGTCAGTGATTGTGACTATAGGTTATATTGTCTGTAGCAAAAAATGAGGAAACCTTGGCCTAGAGTTTTGGGTTTGGAAATCCATGTAAGGCAATGTCCTGATCTTGCACTTGTATTGTGAACATCAACATGTGAGCAAAAGAAAAGGTCTCATTTTTAAAGTATAAATGAAGATGATGTAAAGTTAAACCTGTGACTATCTCTGTGCAGGCCTAATCCTGCCTTGAGAAGCCTAGCTCTGCGCTATACTCAGGGCTTTTGCACCCTGACACAACAGTACACGTTGGAGATATTACAGGCTTGGGGGCTTGGCCATACGGATTGTGGTTTCTTGGGTGATCCAAACTTTGGACATACCCAAACAACTACAATATGAATTTCTTATAGGTGTTGCCAACGTTTAGCTTGAAAACAGCCTCTATCAAAACTCAAAATGAAGAACATGTTAATCTTATTAACTGAGACCTGTTTTTAAATTAGATGGGGGGAAGCAAAGTTTGTATGAGAAGATAACTTGAAATTGCAAGAATTCAACCACACAATACTTGAAAAGCAAAGAAAACTTGCAAGGAGTGATCTTTATTTCCTATGCATACATGCATCACTAGCCAGCTGTACTAACAGATAGTGTGCCAGCAGCAAGCTCTCAGATTAGGTTGGGCTAATTAAACCTTATTACTTTGTTAGGCACGGCTCATTGAACAGCCACTGCATAACTGTTCACAGAAATTCACCAATTCTTACAGCCCTTACCAAGCAAAAACATGAGGCTAGAGTTTTCTTTAATATCAATTACAAAAATCAACATGGTTGTCTCCCATGAAAGTATAAACACAATACATCAGATCAGAACAACCTTGTACACAAACTGTGTTTATATTAGAGCTAAGACCAAAATTGTGTTTCTTTAGCAAATGTGCTCAAGAGAAATATGAAGCAAGCCAGTGAGAGACATTTTAGTGCACCTAGAACCTGTGTTTGCATATCTAATGCAAGATTTTAGGCTGCTGTTTTTAAAAAGTCTCTTTTAAGCCAATCATTACTCAAAAAAAAGGTTAAATAACAGCTACTTAGGACTAGTAAGACTTTTCCATGGACAAACTAGAGTAACTAGAATTTTCAAAGTTGGAGTCTTAAAACCACACTCTTTAAGTCACAGCAGGGCTCCTGGATAAAAACATGACTTGGCCAGCAAATATCAAGCACCTTAACATTTCTTTCAACCATCTGCCAAATGTATGCATGAAGTACAGATGACTATTAAGACATCTTTGTTTTGGTTCATAAACATGGATTTAGGAAATCTGTTTCCAGCCATTCCAGTGTAAGAAGTTTGCTTTCCATATAACACAGAAAACTCTATAAAATACATAAATTCTACAGTTTTTCTCTGAATCAATAAATACTATACACGGACAGGAAACTTTTGAAGATTTAATGAATGAAATAAAATGGGATCATATCCTTTCTTTACTGAGGCTTTAGAGCTGAAATATTATCTTCAAGGCTTTGCAATATGAAAATGGAAATACAATCATTTTGCACATCTCTGTAACTGAGTTGTGTTTCTCACTGCGCTTCTCTAGTTGGGAGTGCTTTTTACATAGGTAACTATTAAAAGAAAGCTAAGGAGAACCTTGAATACATTTTAAAACTATGAAATTTTTTATCCTAAAGTCACGATTTTAATGGCAGTCAGGAACTGAACTCAGGCTGTATTACGCTTGACTGACATGTGAATCCCAGTTCTATCTAGATTCAATGAGAATCATAGATCTACGTTCCTTCTAGATAATTTGACAATACCATTCATCATCTGTAACTTCTGCAGGCATTGTTTGAAATGGATATGTTTACCTCTCAAATTATGCAAATTATTATATTAAAGACTCATTGGAGTAACAAGCTCCTGACTGAGAGGTCTCATTAATCTCCATCTACAGTATAAATGAGCATGCAGGATCTGTCAAACAGGATAACAGAGATAAGACAAATATTTTTGGAAAAAGAAATGCAGGGAAGATTCTTATGTGAACCACCAACAGGCTGAGATATAACTGGTGGAAAAGCTTCTCATGGCCATGGACCTCTTCTCTTCAAATCATGTTTGCCTATGGCAATTATGCATGTTTGAGGACAGCAAACATTAAAGCCAGCTGGCCCTGTGATTGCTGACTTCTACCTGCTCTGCACGGCTACTTGTGGATGGAAAATAGTTTCATCAGCATTATCTGCATCCTCAGATAAACGTTACATGGATCAAAACAAAATTAACAGAAGTGTAAATGCTTAATGCTGCTCAGCTGTATGACTAAAGGAACAGCACAGAACAGCCAACAGCTTGACTGCCTTGGAGCACTGTGAGCATCTCACTCTTTTTCCTGAAAGACTGCATTTGTGCAATCAAGCATTCTAGCTTGTACATTCATTTAATTCAAATGGAGTTGTTTTGTGGCTGGCAAAAGAGAACAGTCTGCTCCATCAAGCCTCACCTGACCTACACAAGCACTCCAGGGGACAGCAGCAACTGGTACTCTAGTAAGAAAAAATACAAATTCAAAACCAAAGTACTTAACAGCAAACTTTGGCTATATCTAAAACTAGTGTGCAGAGTTCAGCTGTATGCTGAAAAAAAAAAAAAAAGACAGAAAAAGAGCTGAGGCTGAGATACTGTGCAGGGAATCTAGCTGCATGACCAAGGCCATGGGATCCCAGTAGATAAAAAATTACCACTGAAAGCAGCAGAGCTTGGGACTGGGAACAGCTGTGATTACACTGTTTTACTTCACAGCCCCTTGGCTCTTCAGGATCCAGGGAATTGTGCTGCCCCTTCCTGAGCAGACAATAACAAATCCTGCAAGGTGCAGCAGAGGCATAGAGGGACTGAGCAGGCATTTTCCTGGCTGGCTAATCAAACCATGCAACTAAACAGTTCATCCAGCTGTGAATACTGGTCAGCCAGCTTCACAGCACTTATCTTCCTTTGGAAGAACCCCAGGAAACTGAAATACATCTTTACAAGAAGATTGAGACTTACTGTTTGAGACTGCCTTGATTTGTTACTGGTTAACGTTACTGGGTTGCACTCTTCTGTTACTTGCTATTCTTTGAGAGATTTGGGACTGTGCCTTGGTTTACTGTTTATATATGTTACAACAGTTGTACTTGTTCAGTATCATGTTTGGGTACTCACAGTGATGGCACACATATTTTATACAGCTTTTTCAAGTGCTAAAGTCTACATTAAGTACTTTTCAGATCTTGATGTATTAGGTGGTCCTTAACAGAGATACAGAGAGAATTATTAGGTTGGGAAGAGACACTGTGTCTGAAAGATTACAAGATTACTATTCAACATACAGCTAAAATTCACCATTCTTAGATGAATGAATGAGATACCTTCTTTATTAATGAGGCCAAGAGGACTCATTGGCTTCTGAATAGTGACCAGTGGGGTCTCTACTGTGTAGAAGTAAAAAGATGAGATGTTGACACTTAAGTGGAGCCCAGTAGGCTGGGTAGCATGGCTGAGCACAAGTAGTGCTCCCTGCAGCTCCCTCTCCCTGACCCTGGCCTTCAGAGCTTAGTGCTGGGCAAAATTGTGTGTCTCCAGACGAACAGTTATCTCCATCTCAGGTAGCGTATAGGGCAAAGTAGCTGCCCTTGGCACAAAAATCTCATTTCCAATAAATATTTGCTTAGGAGTTGCATGCCCTTTGGGATGTAACACTCCATTCTACTGACCAGCTGGGCCCTGTGGTCTTTGCTCTGTTTGGAGTGGAGAGATGTGGACACATGCGTATCATGTCCAAGAAAATTAGCTTCATCAGCATTCAGCTTTGTCCTTCTAGGTAATATGATTTGAAGCCATGTAATGTTTAACAGAGGAAAACGGCAGTATGAGTAAAGCAGCAAGAAACAGCACAACCTTTACAAGAGTAAGACCCTTCTGAATGTAATGCAAGTACCCAGTTATCTTTACCTTAACAATTTTGATGCAGCTGAATGGCATTTAGCTAGTGCATCATGCTTTCAAGGGCAAAACCTGGTTTCTAAGCACTTAAATAACATCAGAACTTAATTTCAGGAAACATTGAATAGCAAATTGTGGGGATACATTATAACAGCTCCACAGAGTATAACTGTGCTCTGAATATTTATTCCAAATAGCTTGTTCACATCTAGAAGAAATCTGTTTCATTAGCAAGGGGGAAGTATTCTGACTTCCCAACTGCCAATCTTATTTTTTATCATTACTAATGTTCCCTAAAGCTTACAACCAGATAACCAAAACTAAGGTGAATGAGCAGTCTTATTTACACCAACACAATCCAGACAGGATTCACAAATTGATTTTGCTATGCCAACCTACCCTGTAAGTCCTGATTTACTCAGATCTCACAGAGCAAAGCTGTGGAAGGAACAAACTGGCTCCTTTTCACCCAAATCTTAGTGGTCGCAGTGCTGACACAGTGTGGGGGAAATCCAAATAAACATCCCATCTGCTCTGCTGAACCCGTGTCTCTGAGTGCCTTTGCCATTGACCGGGGAGTGAGCAGGTAACTCATGTGATCTTTTTCCCCGAAGCTGTTCTGCTTCAAGTAGGACATTAGGTAAAGGCTATTTGGAGTTGCTTTTCTAGTCATTAGTACAATTTTTAATCAGAATAGCTCTTACCTGTTTTCTGACAGGTTAAATATCCTAGACACTACAAATCATTCCAACATGTTCTTGGTCTAACCTGTAAAAGAGAAAGCAATAAACAAACAAACAACAACAAAGAAAATGGCCACAGTTATCAGAAACAGCCAAGATGCCACAATCCAGGCTCTTTGCTGAGCACTACTCTGGCCACAGGGCTATTTGTCTTACGAAAGGAGGCTTTTCTGATGATACTAAGTTTGGAAAGATGGGAGGGGCCAAGCCCACACCATTGACCTCACCTTCCCATGACCGGGATGGGGTGGGTACACACAGAGAGGAATCCATCTGGAAGGCATGCGTCACATGAGTGGTTGTTTAAAATAAAGCAACTTATTCTGATCTAATCAGGTGTTGAAGCAGAAAATTTTTTACCAGCTCTCTTGTGATTAGTCATTTTGTATATTAAAATGAGTCAGGAATGAGAGAAAGAATACCACTTTTGAGTGCTGCAATCTCATATTGCTCTCCATTGACATAGCACAGTCATTTGACGTAAGCCTCATTCAATCACTAATAGCATAATAATCCTGAGAGTTCTTAGAGATAAACATGAAA
The DNA here is from genome assembly GCA_013401315.1 of Balaeniceps rex. Taxonomy (NCBI): domain Eukaryota; kingdom Metazoa; phylum Chordata; class Aves; order Pelecaniformes; family Balaenicipitidae; genus Balaeniceps; species Balaeniceps rex. The sequence goes on from VYZW01015941.1 coordinate 38,892, forward strand.
GAACTAAGAGTTGCTCCTGATGCGTTGCCTCACCATAAAACAGATTTACAGAGAGACAAAAAAAAAAAAAAAAGAAAGCCTTTTCACTTGTTCTCTTCCTCTTATTTTTCTTTAATACTCACATGTTTCTTTCTCCAGTAACAAGGGACTTTTGTAGCTGGAGTAAAGCAGAACTGAAGTAGGCAGCAACAGATAGGAATTACAGATAAACTCAGAAGCACAAGGACTTAAAAAACACTTCCATAGTAAAGGAGCAGGTCAGGAGATAACAGTGATTACCAGATAGCTGTTGAAGGTAGCAGCAGATAGAAATAATAGCAGATAGATGAGGTGTTGACACAGCTGACCTCCAGCATCCAATACCATTTCATTCTTTGTCCACACAGTACCTGTGAAGGAAGATGAAGGCCACCCTCCTGCTGCACTTACTGGTGGCCGTGCTTCATCTCCCTGTCCACAGGCTGGCCCAGACTGACCATCGCAATGACGAGCCCAAGGCAACAGACCCCCAGAAGCAGCATCCTCATGAGGGAGATCCTTGTGAGTCCTGTCAACAGATAGTCCCCAACAACACAGACTTTGCCTTCTAGTTTTACAGGCAAACAACCACCAAGAACCTAGGAAGAACGTTTTCTTTTCCCCAATCAGCATCTCCACTGCATTTTCCCTGCTGGCCCTAGGCTCCAGAGCCACCAGGCAGGCTCAGGTGCTGGAATAACCTCACCAACACCTGGGAGGAGGAGATACATGACAGCTTTTGTCATCTGCTTCTCTTGCTGAATTGCTCTGGCAGCCAGGTGCAACTGAACATGGGGAACGCCCTGTTCATGGACAAACATCTGAAGCCACTGAAAACATTTCTGAAGGACATCAAAAAACTGTACAAAGGAAAAGTTGTTTCTAGTAACTTCCAGAATTCTACTGAAGCTAAAAAAGAGATCAATGATCATATAAAGAAGAAAACCCATGGAAACATAAACCAAACACTTAAACACCTTGATCCAAACATTCTAATGGTAATCGTTAACTACATTTATTTCGAAGGTAAGTTAAATAGGTGTTACTTACTGCAGTACCTTAATTTCACCTGCACTAAAACAAATACCCCAGATTATTTCTGAATAATTTTTAAAAGAAAGGCCAGTGTTAAGATTTGGCTATTATGATAAGGAACATTGAAAGTTCTCAGGCTTTGAAACCTCTTCCACATATACATTTTTCTAGCATATGCTTAGGCTCCTAAGCATAAAATTTCATTTATTTGCAATCTTCAAGTTTTATGGAACTGCCAGAGCACAATAGATTTATGCATTTGTAAATTTTTCTGTCAGACTTCGTCTACTTATTATTTTAAAAGATTACAATGTTTTCACATGCTGTATGAAGTAGAAAAATAAATTCCAAAGATGCAGGTTAAGAAAAATTGCCAAACACTTTAATTTACTTACAGTCCATGCCTATTAAATAGGTAGGTAGGTACCTCTGGAGTTGGAGTCTAAATGTTCTACAGCTTGTCATCACATTATACATATTCCGAGAAGTACTTGCGAACGCTCTTCTTTGGCAATGATTAACTTCCTCTTAGATGTTCTATCCATTTGTAACAGCATGCAGGACATACATGGAATTTACCACCCAGAAAGGCATGTTTGGAAATAGGCGAACTTTCAGCAAAACAGATTTTCTTTCAAGTACTTCATTAAATTTGGGTACCCTAGTCTCAGGTGCCCTAGTCTGAGGCATTTCTTCATGATACTGGAGTATATTTTTTTTACTGGGGGGGCAGGGAGGAAAGCTCAAACTTATAAAGCAATCAGAGTACTGTGGAGTTTGCATTCCATTATTTATTTTTCAATTTTATTTTATTTCTATTCAATATTAAAAAAAAGAGAACATACTTACAGAATGGCAGGCTGTGATCCCTGTATATTTGTTCAGTGAATGACCTGATTTAATACAAAATAAAATATCTTAGAAAAGTCAGTTGAATAAATATCAAGAGAAAACCATTTTGAAGATTAAAGCCCTTGAAGCCCTATTCCATTTACCATAATGCAGTTAAAATCAGGCCCAAAAGTTTGGGTTGTTCTTGCATCTAAGCTTTTCCTTAGTGCTACAAGATGAAGAACATATGAAAAAGCATGGAAGGAGCTTAACATGCTACCTTTTAAAAGGCAGACATCTGCTGTGGAACCTGTTTTACAAGCAATATTCTGAAACCAGAAAGTAACTCATTGGATCCTGGTCAGCTTTCATTTTCTTCAAATAAAACATAAGGCAATATGATGAAGTTACTTCATTTAATTTATCTGACTTAGAAAGGTGTTGTACAAGTCCATATGAAATATAATCTGGGATATTTAGTTGTCACTGAACACAGTACAGCAAAGATGACAGGGAACAAGATCTTTAATAAACTTGGAATACCTCTGATCTTCAAGTATGAGTAAATCTTCAGATATTGGTTTATCTGGTGTACATTAGTCTGGAATATATTAATATATCCTCCTTGAAATAAGCGTTCGATTGCATTCTTTCTCCTTTGGTTTTAAGCCTACTGGGAAAATCTTTTCAATATTAAGGGGACTCACAAGGATAATTTCTATGTGAATGCAAAGACCTCAGCTGAAGTGAAGATGATGACTTGAGATGGATTTCATAAAACATACTCTGACAGGAAGCTCTTTTGCAAGGTGGTGCAGATTCCTTACAAGGGAGATGTTGCAGCATTGTTTATCCTGCCCAATGAAGGAAAAATAAAACAGTTGGAAGATGCCCTGACAAAGGCACTGTGTCTAAATGGGAAAAATCACTTGAAAGACAGTAAATACAGAATTCTGATTTGATGATTCAAGGTAGTCAGAATCCAAGGTCTGAATACTTATACTCAGGTTTTACAGTTACTAGCCTTTGCTGTTGATTGGAGATTTAAGCAATGGAATAGGTATAGGGACAGACCAAATGATTTGATGATATGATACTTTCAGCAAAAATTAGAATCAGCATTGCCTTGTGATGAGGGAAGAGATCTGTGCACTGGGAAATATAATTCTTTTCCCCACACATTTTGTAGTTGATGTTAAGAGTCTCCATTTCCCTTGTCTCAAGCACAATGTGTTAAGAGTGGTAATACTGTGACATAGCAATCAGATCCCTCAGAGGGAATGGAGTGTGAATTCCAAAAGAAAAACCTTCAAGGTTAGAAAGAGAATGCAAACCTAGACCTGAAAACGCTGGCACCACTGCTGCTTGCTCTCCCATCAAGTGACTGTGTTGCAGAATCATACAGGAAAGCCCAACTGATGTTCTGCTTTCCCATCCTCCAGACCATCATCTTCCTATCTTCTTTTTGTTGCCATCTTTTTCAGGTGAAAAGACTAACATTTTAACATAGAACCACCAGCAAGTCTTCAGGCCAAGGCACGCTTTGATTGCAATAACTACCGTAATTTTCTTTTGAATTAACAGGAAGATAGAAGTGTATATTCCAAAACTGTCTATTTCAGGCACCTATGACTTTAAGAAGATGTTCATGAGTCTGGGTGTAACTGATTTTCTGACCAGACTGATCTGTCTGGAATCACAGGAAAGCCTGATGTGAAGGTTTCAAAAGTAAGTTCGTCAGCAGAAACAATGGTCTGTGGATTCCTCAATACCCAATTGTCTTGCCCTAAGCTAAGTTGTGAAAATTTACTTATTGCTAAGGCTGGCTGATACTCTGAACTAGAACATTTAGCTGATAAGGTAACTTTAAACTCTCTCAGACCTCTCCAAGATCCTATATTCCATCTGACAGGCAAAGGTTGGGAGGGGTGTAGCATTGTCCCAGAAACTAAACACAGCCCAGTTTCTGCATGTGAAAGGAGTGCCCATGGATATTTGTGTTGGGGATGCCTTACATCAGCATATCTAGCAGAAACAGTGGCCTTTTTCTAACATGTGCATTCTATAATTTTAAAGGATTTGAAAACTTCTGCTGCCATTGAAGGCCCTGAAGAGGGGTAATCATGTAACATGGACCAGACTTGAGGAAAACATCCCATTTCCTGAAAATGTGAAGAGAAACAGATGAAGTGAAGAGGAAGGCTAGCCTCTTACAGCCATTCTAAAAGCAGCGATTACAATGTTCTAACATTTTAGGGCTAGTAAAAGAAAAAGATTAAAAATGCCCAACAAAAATTTTACACAAATTTGGTATCAGGGTTGAATTTCTACTGGCTAAACTGTAGTGCACATGCTGTTAGGGATACATACAGAGCAGTTCTTGAGCTCAACTTCCTTTTCCTCTGGAATTGTTATTCCTTGTGAATTTGCTTGAATATTCTACTTTCAACTAATTCCACAAGGTGTGCATTCCCTAAGGTCTGTGTTGGATACAATTGTGTTTAGGAACTCTGAATATGAGAATACTTGCTTATTGAGACAACATTGCTAAAAAAACCACCACGGGCTATAATGGCCTTCTTCCTGGTTCCTGGCCTACCAGCAATTTTTGTGAAAGGCAGTAGCTGAATTAACTTAGTGCTAATTTTAATCATTTCACACCCCGTCCTCCACATACATTAAATCTTCCTGTATTTCATTGTAGGCTGCTCACAAGGCCCTGCTGAAGATTCACGAGAACAGCATAGAGGCTGCTGCAGTCACTGGCACAGATTTTATTCCTCATTCTGTTCCTCCTGTTGTTAAATTCAACCGTCCATTTTTGCTGTTGATTGTTTATCACTACACTCAGAGCATCCTCTTAACGGGAAAAACTGTAAACCCAACTGAAAGGCTGGTCTTATTGATTTGAATTGCATTCTTCATGTAACTATAGTTCAATATGATTAAAATTATATCAAAACAGTTACTAACAATTTTCTTTTTCCAAAGAAATGAAGCAAGAGTGTGGTCATTCTTAAAAACACTGTTCTTGCTTCCTCCTCCAGTAGAAAGTAACCACTGAGATACACCTATTCATTAATTATGAAGAATTTTATAAATCAGCCTTTTAATGACCAGTGTATGCCATCTTTGAAAAACAAGGTAAGTATCCAGTTGAGAGAATCAGTTTAAAACATTTTAAGTAAATAAAGATTGAACAAAGAGGCCACTCTTGACTTGTGGGTAGGAAGGAAAGAAAATGCTGAGGTTTGCTCCAGCTGCTGCCAGATCTCACCAGGTCCTGGTGCTGGAGGGCTGACATGTGGAAAATTTAAAACACAAATGCAGTCCACTCAGGGATATCTTAGTTCTTCTGTCCCACATGGATGTCATTGATGGAGAAAGGTCATGTTGTATTTCCATGAGAAAATGATTGCTTACCTCTCTGAGGATGTCTGTGCTAATTTGACATCTCTCTCCTAACGCAGCCTTATTGATCCAAGGCAATGTCAAAATCCAGAGCCAAGGCTTGGCACTTGTGAGGATCTGGATCACCAAGAAAACAGATGCATGCGGACAGAAACAGAGCCAGTCTGCGGTGGTGTCAGCTCCCTGCTCCATCCTGTGGGATCAACAGCAGGTGTTTAACAGTGATAAATGTGTTTAACACTGCTCAGAGGTACAGCAGCATAGACTTAGGTTAAAAAAACCCGGACCCTTCTCAGTGTGTTGAACCTCATTTAATTTCTTTAAATATACCGGGTTAGGTGATCAGGAGTTTAATTTTTAAATGAGAAGTTTGAGTCTATAAGGTCATGAGGTCAATCTGATAATAGAGCAATTAGTACCTGAGAAGGAGCTACTCTGTAGAGTCCAGCTTCTCCAAGGCAACTGTTACCTGCCCACACCAGTCTGTGCAGTTAGAGCATTTACCCTGGGTACAGG
>VYZW01015943.1:2055-28281 GCA_013401315.1 Balaeniceps rex
TTCTTGACAGCAAGATCAGCTGCTTAATTACATGAGGTGTGGAAAGAAAACTTGTATTGGTTTGAATTTTCCACCTTTTAATTTGTATCTTTCCGTGGCATTCCTCTCCTGACTTGACACTAAGGTGCAATGCTATTTTGAGAGAACAGAGTAGTTGTTAACCTTGATGCCGAGTTGTAAACACTATCAGGTTTGATAATTTCCCAGAGGCTGAGATCTAATGGAGGCAATTCTCAACGATTAAAAGATATCAGGTAATTGATGATCTTTGAGGATGTTGTCTCCATAGATTCCCACTTCGGCTTCCTTTCCTGTTTCTTTAGGGCAGTAAACTTGAGGAACATCTCATGAAGTAACCTTTCTTTTTATAGTACTAAAAAAGGTAACGAAAACCCAACTAGAATTTTAACTGTCAGGTGTATTGGGTCATCTGCTAGCTTTTTGTGGCACTCAGGACAGATACTACTACGTTTTTATGGTTCACATGAGTACCTATGCCTAGCAGGTATTCTAGTACCTGTCAATCTATGACTAGCACTGTCTTCGTTGTTTTCCTGACTAAGCCATCTGTATGATAACGAAAATAGCAGTAGATATTAACAGCAAGAATTGGAAAAACATCAGTGTGTTGGAAAACTCAAGAAAAATTCGTGATCTGATCATCAATATTATACTTTTTTTTTTTTTAGTGCGTTTAAGCAAGTTCTCTGTATTAGTGTAGTACAGTTTTTTTCAAGAAGGAATTTTTAAATTCCAGTAGAATGCAGGATAGCGTATGGCTAAAATACACCCTTGTAGTCCAAAACTGATGTTTGGTAGCCAAAACATCTACAGGATAGATGACAGAAGTAGTAATGAGTAAAAACCTTCTACTATCTTTCACTGTAAAGTGTTGGTTTTAATGAGAAACAGATATGAAGTGTTTCAATATCTAGCCAGTTTTAATAGAGGAATTTTAAACCTGTTGCAAACGCAATCATAAGCTATTACAAACTGCGGTTCTTATGTGTCTTTCAGGCGTAAGCGTGACGGTTAGGGCAACGTCATTAGAGCTGGCACGCGGTTTGCACCATCACACATTTTACCAACTGGGGAAAGAACCCAGTAAAAACTGCGAGGATCCTGGGGAAAGCACGGTACGTACCGAGTCCGGGCTGGGAGGGTTTCATTCTCGTATGCGGTCTCTCTCTACTGGCCACATGGGAAAAGGTGGCTGTATCCTCATTTAAAAACTGTGAGCTATGTTATGTGATACCTAAACAAAGGCAGGCCTGTATCGTTTCAAAAGTCATACGCTGCATATTTTATACAAGAAATTGTACTATTTAAGAGTGTAGGAAGTAAACTGAAAATTACATTCCCTGCTAGATGCCTTATGAACTTGGGGACCTGTGGTCAGAGTTCAGAATTTTAAGGGTAGGCATACCGTATAAATACAGGGAGGGGAAAAGAGTGCTTCAATATCCAGTCACATCTGATTTTGAGTGTTGTAATTGAGGATCACCTTGTCCAGGCCACTCTAGATTGTATGGAAATATTTTAGCCAAAACCAGAAGAAATCTAAGCACTTAGAGACAAATATTCCTGTGTCTACATATATTAAGGAAGAACCATTGCCAACCAGCAGCATTTTTAACACTACTTTTAATGCTACTATTAGAATCGCATGAATAAAATGACTACATTTTAAAGCTTATAGTATGATACTGAGATCAAGCAAATCAAAACAAAAATCTTGGCAGAAAATACCTTGTGGCTTGTTTTACCTCCTGAAGATGTGTGGATATTTAAAACAAAAACTGTGTGAGAGAAGTCTCATTCTTAAGTGTTCATTTAGGAATAAAAAAACCTATTCTGACTTCAGAACAGCAGTTTAAAATACGCTGCTGATACAAATCCTTCAGCACAAAAGTGCAATCATTAGGAGAGGTCTGGGCTCACTGAACTGCAATACTTTGAAAGCAAAGTTTAATCAAGTTTGAAGGCTTGAACAGACACAATGTTTTGTTGGTTTGTTGTTGTTTTAATGTACACGCGTAAGTTTTTCCACTGCAAGAGAAACTTCTTAGCAATAAAGGTGCGATAAACTTTTTCATTAAACAGAAAACTTGTATGGGATTTCCAGAAATGTACCATTTTTTGCCATTGATGGTAGGAGATAAAAGGACTGCACAGATTTGCAGCCATCTGAAAAGTATTTCTAAATATAAGTTCATTTCTAATAAAACAATTTAATTTTAATATTTAGCTTTTCTATTTCATTTTCTTAGTAGTATTTCCTTCAGGGAGAGGATCACATCTGCTAGGAAAAGACATAATTTTAGAAGTGCTAGCATGGTGGAATGGAAATTGGGATGTTGTGCAATTAAGAGCCTTTTCCAGGCTGCTGTATAAGTATGGAAGAATATAAGGAAATCTGAATGGCTACTGTATGGCATAGAAATGAGCTCACGATCTTCTCTTCTGCTAGTTTCAGAGGGAGTTGCACCTGCACCTTCATCTAATATACTTAGTTTTGCAACTCTAGAAGTATTTTAAAATGCAGTGTTTGTGAATACCAGGAAAAGATGCAGGTTTCATTGCCTTCAGGAAGGTCAAACGAATTTTCCTAAAAATCAACTAATTAGAGCTGTAAATTTTATTTAAAGACTGGGTTCTTCTTAACCACCTAAGAGCATTTACCATGTGAATCTCTGCAGCAAAGCACGCTGTTGTATATCCTTGCTTTTCTTTGAGAGAGACGATGTTCCACAAGCTAACCAAAACTGTGTTGCGTGAACTTTGTAATTAATATTTTGCATGTGTTCATAAAGCTCTGAATGACCTATTTTTAAATAATGGAAAATGAGAAAACCCTCTAGGAGGGTCAACCAGATCATTTTGTCCGAAATCATACATAAGACAAGGGCCAAATTCATTTGAATTGAACCCACCGAGAGCAGGTTTTCAGTCAAAGCCTGCAACTAAGTTTAAAATTAAAACTGAGACTTCCACCAGTCTAATCTGGTAGCTGGACCAGGTGAAAAACCATCAACTTTTATCTGTTGGAGTTCAAGTCTGTCAATTTACCAAGATAGAATTGTATAATCATTATATAAATACATATACACGTGTATATATATACACTGTAGTGTCTTTCTGAGTGTGTGCGTTACTTTGTAGCCCCCCTCTTAAAATGTGTGTGATTACTATCAGCAAAGTCAAGACCACCAATTAGCACCAGCTAATTTTTCTCCTTTTCCAGTGTGTGCTTCCTTTGTTACGCTATACATTGTTCATTAGTTGGTATAGCTAATGCCAATTAGGGAACGAGGCAGGCACAAAGACTAATTTGATCATCCGGAGACTTGCCTCCCAAGATCCCTGTGTAGTCAGCAGAGACACGGCAGTGCCTCCAAGGCGCTTAAGCTTGGGTTTCTGCTCTCATTCGCCCTCTAGAGAAGCCTACTTCTTTCCATTAACTAAAGGGAAAGACTAGCATCCCCAGGCAAAAGATCGCCCTTCTCAACCACGCTCCCATTTTAATAAAGGAAGTCACAGACTGAGTTTGACTTTTGAGTTTCAGGGCAAAGGCTGCTCATCTGCTGCAGTGAGAAGAGGCCCGTTCACGTCACCCGATGAAACACGGACACCACCTTCCCACTCCACCTCTCCCAGCTTGTTTTTGTCCATAGGTGTACCTTGCTGGTCTGTCGGATTGGTATTGTCTGTAGACTCAGCAGTTCCCTCTTGGCAAGCGACTGTGTTTTCTCAGGACACCACTGACCTCACCAACCAAGATCAGGGAGGAACAGGAGGGTGATGAACCTTTCACGAGTTAAAATTGTCAAGTAATGTTGGATGGGGCACCTATTTCATAGAACCATAGAATCATTTAGGTTGGAAAAGACCTTTAAGCTCATCGAGTCCAACCATAAGACCTATTTCACAGACTTATTCATTGCTATAATTATAAATGTAAACTTTTGAAGTTTCACTTCAATTGACTGTAAAGAAAAAAGCCCTTTGCGTTGCACACCGTTGTTCCCCTTTTAATGCCAACTTTTAAAAGCCCAAATCCTCCTGCACTGTATTAGGATAGCAGAGTAGATGTCGACTGCCTCGTACATGACACAACGCACTGCGTTGTACAACGATGTGCATCCTCCAGAAAGGTTCGGGAGAGCCCACATGGACTGGGTCCTTCCTCCTTAGCATTTGACCCGTAATACAGCTGTAAAGAGAGACAGCTAGTAAGCGGATTTAATACCTTTTCATATTTAAAATTGCCTTGTCATTTGAGTAATGAGTTCTCTGTGCTTTATGATGGAAAAGATTACAATTGAGTTTTATTTTAGGTAGGGTAGCCAACTAATTTGCTGAACCACTTTGGCAGCCCAGGTGTGTTGCTAACTGAACCAAAATTATTAACCTTAATACAATTTTTAAACAATTATTAAGCTAATCGGATGCAAATTAAACAAAATGAACCTATAAATATATGTGTTTTTCAAATTAGTAATTGGATTTTTTGATGATCTTTGGCTTGACATTGATAAGCTGCTTCTCATAACAGTCTAATTAGGCAATATGTAAACTTTGGCATTCGGTTCTGTCCTAGTGGCTTTTTCAAATGATGTTTGTAAAATTTGCAATTTCATATTACAGATTAAAAATTAAAAACTGCAGGAGGCTAACATTAAAATGAGAATTCATTTCATGGAAAGCCCTGTAGACAAAATTCACCCTAATAGAATTGTGCATAAGGGGCTGCAAATCATGATCTATAGTTACACAGGGGAAGGCTTGTCAAAACCAGTATTGTTGGCCTGTAGTTCTATTCACAGTATTAAACCCATCAGTGAAGTCACTTTGGGGAAAATGCGAACATTATCAAAGAACAGTAAATTAGCAAGAAATTAAAGCATATACCCTTGCATTTCCAAAACAAAAGATCCCTTCATTAAAAACCTTTCATCAGTGGTTTAATATTCATAGCAGTAATTTGCATAACTAAATCAGTTTTCACTGATGAGAGACGACCAAAGTTTTTTCACTAATTTCTTTTTTGAATGAGCTCTCCAGTTTTTTGATTAAAATTTCACACCAGTAGTTGAGCAGAATTGAATACATGACTTAACCGTATTTGCGAGCATCATCTTTTAAAAACCGCCAGGTTAAATGTTGCTACTGCGCGAAAAAGAGATGGCTCGGGCTGCTTTGTTTACCTTTGCCGCGTATAGCCCTCCCGTGCCTCCAGCCCCGGAGTCCGCGTTAAATTCCAAGCCGAAAAGATAGGGGTTGGTTGGCTTTCATTAGGTTTTTCGTATTCTTATACCTGTACATGTACACAGACTAAAAAGATGACACAGATGATCTAGTAATTAAGAAAAGTCGTGAGAGTACACATGTTAGGAACTTTCCAATATCTCCCTGAAAGTGATATCCTTTTTCCAGGTCCTTTTTTTTTTTTTTTTTTAAATGTTTTGAAAAGACCGGTTCCCTTGTGAAAAGTAGGAAGGAAAGAGGAAATACATTTGCCTTGGGGAATGAAGACAGAAAAGTCTTTTTCTGTGTGCAAACCACACGTATATTATGCTGGCTCAGGACCACATAATAGCCCTTACTAGACATCATTTTAAATGGCATGTTTGAGAAATAACGAGAGTTAATTCTAAGTTACTGGGAGATGCAGTGGATAACCACTCATGCAATATTTACCTGTAGGTTCTCTGTGCAATGATTTGTCAAACTGAAATAATTTAATTCCTTTAAACCCTGACGTGGCCTCAGTCACACAACCACCGCATTGAGAACAGGACGCTGACAGATGCAGTTTTAGTGTTTTCCATCACATAACCTGATTTCAAGTAAATGAGTTTCAAACGAATAAACGTCCGTGTTCAGAGTGATTAGTATTTGCTAGTTTTTATCCGATTTTTTTTAATTGGCTGACACTGAAACAAATTAAAACACAAAAAGGTGAGAGCATAAAAATGAGTTCTGCTCATATGCAGAGAAACAGAAAACAACCGTAGTAACAGTTAACAAAGTCTTCATTTCTCCTTTTCTCCTCCAAATTTTTTGTCTTGCTATTATTAGAACTGGATAGTAGTACTTTAAAAAGTTTAATGTTTACCAGTGCGTCTTGTGGGCTCTTAGTTTTTCAAAGGTGCGATCTTCCAAACTGTTTCTGCTTAACCTGTAACTATAGTTCATGCAATTACGATATTTTAGTTTTACCTTTTTGTACAAATATTATCGTGTTCATTACGAACGAAGTGCACAGCAGGTCTCATTACAGGTGTTTCTCCGCTGCCATGGTGCTCCCTGACTGTCACTAGGAAGAAGTTATCAGCCTTGGTAAGTTTTTATGTCATTTCTCTGCTACCCCTGCGTCCTACACAGTGGGGAATGTGCTGGCTGTCAGTCCAGGCCAAAACTTCTTGTATTTGCTGTTACTTTTTGTTTTCTTGTTTGCATACCATACCTGACAGAGCCCTTATTTATTATCAAGCAGAAGAGGTGATTTTCGGCAGTCCTTGCTAGCTGCGACACACCAGAAGTTGCACACCCGCGCATACCGTGCCGCAAGCAGAGCTCCTGCTGCTTCTGACTGCAGGTTGCAAAGGTCTGACAAGGTGAGCTCAGCTTTCTGGTCGATGTACATCGTACTCGGAGGCTACGGTGATGCTACCGAGGTAGAAATGTAGAAGCAGCTTTTCATATTCGCTCAGTTGTGTTGACAAAGTCATTGGAGGTCTCCCCATGGGGATGAGCGCTGGAGAGAAAGCCATTCGGGGTTTTCTACCATTCATGTAGAACCTGGTCAAATATTTCGGACTAGGTGCTTTTCTTATTTAAAAAAAAAAGTCACAACTTTATGAGGTCTTACTTCATTGGAATAAGCATGAATGAAATCTATCAGTAAATAGACATTCTGGACTTTATAACCTGGTGCTCTTCTACATTTAATGTAATGAAAACTTTCTATTTAAATGAAAGGGTTGGATGCAGGTCTAAACCCAAAGTGGCAACGTGTCTCAGGAGTTGGGACTGTATGGACAAAAGGTCTTCATTTTTTCAGGGTCCCCTTTGACTTTTTGAATGCCAACAAATAATATTGATGCAGATACTGACAGGCTCTTCCAACTTTATGTCCCCTTTTTAAAGAAAGGCTTCATCAATTCCTTGGCAGATGACTTTTTAGATTTATTTCAAGGGTCATGAGATTCACTCTGATATTTAAGTTTAGTGGTGTGAACTGGCCATGGAGCACTTTTCTCATGTACCCTTATTACTGCTTTTCCACAGTTTTCTCCCTGTGCACCAAGGTGGCAACCCATCACGCAATCCACCTAGTATCATGTATCATATTACTGTTAAAAATTACATTTTTTGACACCAACCTTTCTGGCCTTGTTTAGTAATGTAGCTCTAAGCTTTGTCATCCTTGTTTCCTGAACTGTTTTTCTAATTTTCTAATCCAATGTGTGTATTTTGTATCATCGAAAGGGCTGCAAGCAGGCTGCTAAAGTGATACAAACAGGGTCTGAAGGAAGATGAGAATAAGCACCTCTGATTAGTTTTCATGCCACCGATTTTACTAATTTTACAAATTTTGTAAACAATTTGAGAATTCTTTTTCTTCCTGGAAGTAAATTTAGGGTTAGTGAAAAACACCAGGGTGTCCCTGGAGAGTAAAGGGAGAAGGACCTTGTCTCCATAAATAGCAAAGGTGGGTGTTTCTTGGGTTTTTGTATTCTTCTGTCATTTCTTTGAATGATTCATTCCATTAGAAGAACTGTTTTATCATTTTATTTCACTCCAAAGTGAGCGATAATAAACAGTGTCCAACTGTAAAGGAATGAAAGGAGTCAAGATAAACAACAGTTGCTTCTTGTTTACATTAATCAAATCTACTTGTATGAAAGCCAAAGTATCCCCTTTGTTGTTTCAAAAGGCATGACTAATGAACACAAAGGTGCTTCACATGCTAGTAATTATGCATTGTCATTAGAAGTTCCTTAAAAAAGAAGCGAGATAAATAAAGAGATTTTAATATCTCTGCAAAGACACAAGGAAAACTTGTATCCCATTCTTTGGCTCACCCCACATCTAGAGCGTGTAACGTCAGCTCATGTAATACGTTGTCCCACGTGATAACCTGGATATATCTGCGATAGCAACATTTTATTATTCTGTTAAAGAGGGGGCTTGAGTCTTGCTCTTGATGCTCCAAGAATTTCAGCTGAAGATATTAAGGTTATATTTTTTTATATTTTTCATGAATATTTGGCAAGGAAGTTTCACCCCGTGGGCTGAACACTTCCCAGCGTGCCCTGCTGCCAGGGCGCGTGTTTGTGCGTCAACCTGATCGCCTTCAGTCTAAGCACCAGAATAATTTCTTCAGCCTTGCCCATTCTAACATAGATTCTTTACAGCCTGTGTATGAGACAATTAAAAGTGAAGTTGAGCTAAATATCCTACCAAACTCCAAATGATTACTTAAGTCTCCGCTTAAAAAAACAACCTAATTTCCATCAACACGTTCCTTGTTAGTCATCTAAAGGACAGGGCAAAAGAACAAAAAAGGACAGACACAGTTGTTATTTTGCTTAATTATGCAGCTAGAATAAACTTGGATAATATAACGATGACTGTAGTTTAAGGATCTATATAATAATGATAAAGACTGAAATTTTGCTGTTAAAATATTATTGACTTATTACAGACTAAAATACGGATTTTGCTAAAAGTGTAAGGCCTCCATCAGTTCCTGTCTTTTCATAGTAATTATTTGTAAAAGTGTAGAATACCCACTTTAAAATGGAAGCTGAGACAGCTGGGGAGGTAAGTTTACAACATTTAAGCGACTGGGTAAAATAAACTTTGTTCTAAATATCATTCTTCTCTATTTTGCAGTGCTGATCGTGCTGTTATTGTAGTAGCTAAGCAAGTGTCGTGTGTGTGACTAGCCAAAATGTTCCATACAAAACTTTTTTGTGGTTTGAATTTTTTTTAATATCACATCATCTGGATTTCTAAAGAAATCCTAGCGGTAGCCCCTGACCCAAATGTACATCAAGTGCTGTTCCCCTATGGCCCTGGCCTATTTATTGCTTTCCTAACTACTTGAGTTCAAATAGGAGCTCAGAACAAAATTGAAAATGAGCTTGGGGTCTTTTTCTAGTCCCAATTTGTTCACTTCCAAAACCACTACCCAATTTAGCACAATTGGCAGAAGCTGCTCAGGAGAGGGCAAAGGCTGGAATAACAGGGATGCAGAAGGGCAGGACCGAAGTGTACTGGCAAAACAGCATGGAAGAGCTTTTCCAGCGCTACGATGCCTGATGTAATTTCTCAGCTGTACGAGCGTGACACTTAGCATGCAAAACTGAAGAAGGCAAAAAGGAAGGTGTTTTTTTTTTTCTTTTTCCTAGTGTCTAATAAAAATATGCGTATTTGAGTGTGTAATATATACGCTGGCAGCAAGGCAACTGTATTATTGCTCATGACTAAATACCAACGCACCGCTGTTTATCAAAGGTGTTACTGTACTGTAGAGGTGGGAAACAGCTGATAAGCAAGCGGTATTGCATGTTGTCAGAAGAAACAATTCTGTGTTCATTTGTCCCTAATGGAGGAGGTAGTAGCTGTCATGTGCGTAATTTATAGGTGCTTTACTGTGCAAACAAAACTTGCTGTTTGTGGTTGAAACAGCAAGGTGCTGGACACCTTTATTGCCCGCTGAAGTTGGTGGGAGTTGAGTGCCCAGCACCTTGCACATCTGCGGTTCTGGTTCAGAGATTAACTGGTTGCCCAGAATTGAAGTATTTATTTTATTTTTATACAGAGGCATGACTTCCTTTGGCTGGTTTACATGAATGCCTTTTCAGAATGAAAAGAAATCATGTTAAGAGAGGTAAGTAAATATTTGTCTATGAAGAAGGATGAAAATGTGAATGAGAAGCAAGAGAAATAGGTCTCATCCTTGTCCTAGTGAAAAATCTTGAAAAGAAAATATAGCATTAGATTACTCAAACTGCTGCTCTTAGATTAATCTCTAGTAACCTTTGTTCACCAGGACTCATCTTTCTCCTCCTTCAGGTTATTTTCTGGCGTTAGCAGTTGCTATATATCATCTGCACGTGATTTTGTAAATACCTGACTATTAGCAGTTTAATTGCTTTTGGACATACAATAGCCTACATGAAAACTGTCCTGCTGCAAACTAGCAGTAAAATTAGCTAATTAAAACCAAAAAACAAAGTAAGTAGTAAAATCAATGACTTAAAAATGAAAAACAAAACTCCAAACGAGCTTTTTGGTTTGCTTGAGGTATGGATGAAGTGGGAAAAGAAAACATACACGGACGTTACTCCGTAACCATTTCTTTAGATTATACTACTGTTCTCCTGACATTTTTTTCCCTTCGCTTCACGTGTATTTGATGTCAAGAGACACCCATCACTCAGCAAAGCAGATGCTCAGTCTAAGCAGAAATAGAATCAAACCTTTAATAATTTTGCTTTTGAAATATTGAGGTGATCTTATGTCATCTGTGCTTTTAAGGTACACTTATTAAAAATACCTGTACTTGAATCTGTGATTTATATAGGTAGCATGCGAAACAGGCTTCCTCCTGCAATTAATTATGCCTACAGCTGCCTCAACTAGAAGCGTTTACTCTTGTCAGGTAAAAAAAAAAATCTCTTCTGTCCACAGATATATATATTTTAAAAAAAGACCATAATAGGAGCTAAGACTTCTTTTCAAGGATTTGGTATGAACTATATTGATACAATTTTGCTAATGTAAGTGCATTAATGATGGATTTGGGTTTAGAAAAGATGAAGCAGTTAAATGTGAACAGGGTATTTGTTACAGTACTTTTAATCTTCTTACGAGACTGTAGGATATGATTCTTCTTAGACTCTCTCACCTTTCTCTTTTTGGCCAAGAAGCCCTTAGCTGTTACAGGCATTTACACGTTAAGATTAAGAACAGTCAAGCACTTATAGCTCCTTTCTGTTCTTCCGAAGTCCTTGTCTCATTGGGATCACCCTGCAAACAATATGTACTTTTTTTTTCCTGCCCTGTCATTTCTTTCTGGTAAACTCCTGTTTTATAGCAGGTATTTTTGTTAGTCCAGTTCTTTTGTCATGGTGGGATGAGGACTGCCAGCTGTCCTGGCCAAGTCCATCAGGGCCAGCACGGTTCTACTGGCTTCCTCATATTTAGCTTTGCCCTACACTGGTCCCCAGTATCCTTTCCAAAATACTGTTCCCCGTCTTCAGAAATCCACCCGTGAAGTTTCTGCATCTGGAAATAGGATTTCTGACCTTTTTGTTGAATATTTCATACAGGCACCATACTTCGAGCCTTAGCAGTTCCATTTATAACGTATTAGGTAAAGCTTTTCAGTTCCAAAGTTGCATCAATTTATGCAGTAAATTGGCTTGAATTTTGACAGAAGTGGAAGCGATAGAAATGTAAGTCAGGTTTTGTGGTGAACATGCCTAAAAAAAATACCTTTGTGTAAACTCAGAATTAAAACCAGGAGATCTTGGTAGTTTAACAGATTTCAAAATAGAAGTATGCCTAATTTTGGAAACCCATATAAGCTGACAACAAACCGTTGTTGCAATAAAGATGGACAAATTTTACTATTTGGCAGGAATTTTTCTCTCCCAAGCTTTAAAGGGCTTTTGCTTACCTTGTTGGAAATTGAAAGAAGCTGATTTGGCCACTGGAGGCCACCAGGCAGCACAGCGCGGTGGGGCAAGCTCACCCCAGGGTAACACAGTCAGCATCAGTCAAACGAAAAGTGGGCCGAGCCGGCAATATAGAGAGTTATGGTTAAAATTTAATAAGTAGCTGAGCAGATGCCAGTGTCTATAATGTTCAAACAAAATTTGTTCCCTTTTTTATATTAATATCTAGATAGACATACTCTTCATCGTCAAAACCTAGGCTTTATTATTTGGATTTTTTTTTTTTTCTGTCAGAAAAGTAAATGAAAATTCAGAACATTCCTAAATGGTGAGCCAGGACAGAGCTCAACTCTAAATATTGAGTGTTTGGCTTCGTGTGACTCCTCTCCACAAACTCAACCCCTTTAGTAAAGGGTTGCTTTTCCCCCTTTTCCTTGATACTACCATCGCCTATTGGTTCTTCTCATGTACTCTCTCAAAGGCGTTGGGCTTTCCACCCAGCCCTTTCATCACTGAGCTCTTCTGATGGTTGTACGACCACCCATCAACTGTTTGGAAACATCACGCATCTCCAGGGCCACCCTGCCTCAGGGTTATCTTCAGTGATTCTGTTCAGCATGAAGCACCAGGATTGGGAAGGAGGTTGACTATGTTTCGTTTTTTTTTTTTTCCTCCTGTAGTGAGGGAAGGGTTGACAAGATTTCCCTCTGCTCAGAAGAAAATGAAAGAAAACAGCAGGGATGCCTGAGCCTGGTTATTTCTTCTTCATATACTTGTTTACGCATGCTCCCTTCTTTTTTTTTTTTTTTAAATTATTTTTTAATGCTGCATGCACAGGAGTTTAGATTTCTGAAAAACAAATTCCTGCCTATGCCATCTTTTAGTTTTAAGATTCTTCTATTGCTTAATCAATCTCTTCATTCCAATTGCAGGAAACATCCCCAGCACTGACAAGAGTCTAAAATATTTACCTAGGTCTTCAAAGGGCAGCCTTGACTGAGTGTCCTTACCATGACGACCTTCAAGAGCAGGGGATACCAGTAGTGCTTAGCACCATACCGCGTTAGCAGAGGTTCTGGACTGCATGACACCGTACCAGAGCCATTCAGAGCACCACTCTGAGCGTGGTTCTAACTTCACAGGGGCTGGATGGCGCAGATCCTGCACCTCAGGAGAGACTCATCGTGCCATAGCAATATTCTAGCCTTTTCGTAATCTCTACAGAGTGCAGAGGACTCTCTTCCTTCTTGCACTTCTCTTCCAGAGTGAATGGTAAATTGGGATTTGAATGAAGTAGGAAATATTTGCACAACACCTCAGAGGGAAAAGGAACTGAATAAGTCTCAAAGAGAGGCAGACAAGAGAGTGAAAAGCAGGTTTTTGATAAGTATCAGCCTTACTAGGGTACTGGTACCAAATTGATTGGTAATAACTGGAGAGACAGGATTTGGCCAGACTCATTTTCTCGTCCTGAGATTTACTTAATCTAGTTGTTTTTCAGCATCTTTTGACTTTTGAGGAACAGGGCATGCTTTGAAGCATCATGAGCACGTAGGAGAACAGTTGGAGCAATGCAGACACTTCTGGAATTTCCAGCTGCCTTGCACAAGGCTTGAACACACGTATGTGTGTCTGTGTGACAAATTAACTTGCCGAAAACACCTCACAATAATTCTCATCCTGACCCAATCCATATGCCTTTGAACAGGCTGACAGTCCGGACTGGTGAAGTTTCCCTGCTCTTGCACAGTTCCAGCTGAGAGGGGAGACTGAGATCCAAGAACAGTGCTGACCAGGGCACCTCAGGTCCTGGATTATAGAGTGGTCAAACTAGATCACCTGCAGCTCTATCGGGAGCAGAAGTTTGTGCAGTTACCTATGGGAAGCCCAGCTGGGGTTCCACCACAAATCCTATCCTTTTTAATATAATGTCCTTGAAATAAAATAATATATGTTTTCTGCCAGCTATGACTGTCATAACAGATATCTTAATTGGAAGTTGGGAACTTCAAGTTTATTAATTACTGTCATCTTGCAACAGAAAGCTCACTACAAGAGCTCCCAGGGGCCAGCAGAATTCCCCTGACATGATCTCCCTGTCGGTCCTCAGGATCGCAGCCTGCAGGTGCTTTCGCTTATATACTGCAGCAATGAGTAGAAACTGAAGGAACAAGGTTGTCACTTTGATGCTAGAACGTGATTTGTCTGTGGACTTGATATATTCCATTTTACGTCAAATCTCAAATGCCATCCTTCCTGGATCTCCAAAACACACCTCACAGTAAGTCCTTCCTTTCTCAATCCCTCTGTCCTGGAAATGCTGCACAAGCAGAAACTTTTGTTCATCACTTTCCACTGCAAGTGCCAACAGCTCTTCTCCAGGGAGAAAGCAAGTCCAGGCTTGCTGCCAAATGCTTTTACCCTGTCTTAGGCCCTGGCATTGTTTTATGTCTTCTTTCCAGTGCTTATAATCTCCAGGACCACTGGGAGGCTCACGCAGGTCTCAGGCCACATCATTTTGATAACCCAGCTCGGGACAAGCGGTACTGATTCTAAAAGTGACAAATTTCTTGGACAATCGACTCATCATCCTTTCATTCTTTTCCAAACTCCCATGACAGCACTACAGACAGATGTTACACCCTGAACCCTACTTCTAGACGCTGAGCTTGAATCTTTGCCAGGGACCATTCAGGAGAGAGAGAGAGAACAGTCAGCCAAGACATAGGATATCCATATGGTAGGGCTCCCTTCCTTAGCTTTATTTAAGTGGTGAAGAAATTCATCATGTGGCTCATCTTATCCACCCTCTAAAGGGGTACCAGTAATCTGTAGCTGTTTAAAACCTCTATAACCATCTTGTCTTTTTCTGGGCATGGTCTGGCTGCACCTAATGTGTTTATGATGTCTATGTATCTGTTTATGATACACATTTCTGTCTTTTGGTAAATCATCCTTGTCACCCAGAGGTTCAACACTCACATAGACATTTACACTTCAGATTTTTGCATGTTGCAAGCATTATTCCTACGTAATTTTCGTGATCATCGCTGTATGTGTAAAACGTGCTGACATCTTACTTCTTTTTATACTTGACAGAGATATATTGCAAAGTGCCTGCCTTGTGCCCTGCTTCCTCTGAGATGCCCAGCAAAAGAGAGAAAACATTGAAAATTAGCAGCTGGTAATGTTGTCTTTTCTCTCCTAGGCCTATCCATGTCCTTGTTATTAGCTCCTTTACGATTATTTTTACCTCCTTTATGACATTTTGATCGCGTATGGTCTTTCCCTACCTTTGACTCAAGTCGACCAAAGCTTAAGTTATTTTTGCGTGCATCTTTAGCTTTTCTGAGTAATATTGGTGACGTTCAGTTACGTGCTTTGTTCGAGGGGTGCATAATTTGCTCAGATGAATACATCAGGTTGCTTATTCCTAGCAGGTTTTTCACTCAGGACTGGTTTTGGGGGAAAGCTGAGAGCTCCATTGCGAAGCCAGGTGCCTTCAGAGCCCGGTTCCAAGTCTGGTTCATCCAGGCCAAAGCCAACTATAAGTTCTTCAGGGGAGATTTGTTGTGTTTCTTTGGGGAGGTACCAGGTGCCCTGTCTACAGTTCAGCCTAGGTTGGAGTTCAGAGAAAGAGAAAACCCAGAGCTGTGGTTGCATGGGGTTGCTAATACGCTTCCTCCTATCTGTCTTTTATCCCTGCTAAATGGAATTTCTGCTAGCAGGTTTTTATTTCGGTAACAGGGGATAGAACGATAGCTGCAGTGGCCCCTCCCTGGCATTGCTTTTAGCAGTCAATAAAGGTTGAAGACTATCAACTGCAGTCACAGCGGGCATGGGTATTCATAAAGAGTCTGATCTCTCTGTGTTCCCGGGGCAAAGAATCACTTAGAAGAAAAGTAAATTCTGTGAACAGCGTGATGACTCTGGGGAAGTGGGATGGCAGAGGTGTTTTTGTCAGGCTTAGCAAATAACCACATCATTTTGCTTGCAGAGGTTTCTTAACTCCATCGCTCTTCCTTGAGGACTTGTGCAGAGGATGGAATCACAGGAAAAACAGTCATACATTCAGGAGCCAAAGAGTAAGTAGACACATCAGTTGCTGTCTTGGAAAGCCGATGTGAAGATGGGGTCGGGTCACTGATGTTCTCCTGTTTCTCTCTCTCAACACAAGTCGATCATTCTCTCTCCATTGCTCCTTGTTTGTCAATATTTGCAAATGTTTGACCTTTTAGAGTACAAATGCATAATGAATTGCTTTAGTTAAATGTAAAAACCACCCCACTTTCCCTGTGGTATTTATTTTTTTAAGTAGATGTGCAATGGGATAATGTTGACATACACAGTATTTTCAGGCTACAGAGTCTTTTCAGAGGGCAGATGTCATATTTTAGATGACTTTATTCTATGCAGTGATCTTGAATATTGTCAGTCTGTGATGCAGACTATGCATCCTTTGCTATTAAAAAAAAATTAAATAGTCAAGTCACAGTTTTGAAAAGTGGCAGCTGTGAATAGGGAGTTACTATATTTTATCAAAAATGGAATGAGTTTAATGTACATAGTTACGCAACACTTGAGTGGCTCTTCAGATTAAAGCCTGCCCAAAATACACGTTGACACAGTAGACTGTAGCTGCTGCAGTCCGGTCCATCGCTGCAATGCACTACAAATTGATTCTGAGCACATATTGAGTACACATCTCCAGAGCGCTGCACTTTGCTGCTTGTTCAAAAGCAGTAGCAAAAATGAAGCGTGGTACATTCTGTGGCCAGAACTTAATTTTCGATCACTTTGTTTTATCTACAAGCTATGTTTCTCTAAACATTCAAAAATATTTGTCATCCATGAGTGTCAGTACAAAGTGTAATTTTTAAAAATCTGTTTTAATTATTTTGTGCTCCAAAGAGCACTTAAGGAAAAAATAAAAAATGTTTTCACATTCACCTAAATGAGAATTAGACCAGATGACTTAAAAGTCTTTGCAGCTATACAAAATGATTGGTCAATCAGGAGTCGGTCCAAGGTTTTACCATCATAACCAGGTACTGTTACGGAGACTTCTCTGTTCCTGTGTATTGTATCTAAGCAGATTGTGTAGTGGTGACTTATGAAGAAGTCGCTAAACTAGAGGCCACGTGGCTTTGAGGATGATGCCCAAAGTGCTGCCCAGAAAGAAATGGGAGATAAAACCTGAGTCAAGGTTGAGATCATTCACAGGACAGACATGCCACCAGGTGTGCTCTCCTCAGCATAATTAAAACATCTCTCTCTGGAATATTTCTCCCCTCTTTTTGTTTCATCAGCTCACTGTTCTTCCTGCCTTCCTACACTTCGGCATCACCATTTAATGCTTTGTGCTTGTTTTGTGATTCCTTGCTCCTTGGGTCTTGAATCTTTGTGCTACCTCTAGCAAGCTCTAACCTACAAAATGCTGTTATATGGGACTCCAGTTTTGGAGATGGCAGGAAATAAAGCACGGTCTGGAGGAAAAAGGTTCTACGGTGTGAAAAGATAAATGGAGGGAAGTAACTAGATCTGTCTAAACATATCTCTCCAAGCTGCTATATATGTGAATCTGCTAAGATCTTGGTCTGATGTCTTAAAGAACAATTTAGATTGCTTGAACTACAAAAATAACGTTGACATAATTGTCAGTGAATAAGTTCATTTTACATAGGATTCATTTTTCCGCAAATGCGTGTGCATGGGAACTCTTGAATAATACGGTGTGCTTGGTAGGGTTGTTACAGCAGGTAGAACTACATTTTTGTGAGGAGCAGAGAGGAAAAAAATTACGTGTTATAGTGTTGTGCGCTAAAATGTTGCCACACAAGCGTGTGCTTTAGTGGTGGTGTAGAACTAAGTTGGTTCCTGGCCCATGTCAACGTGATTGTGTTGTTCCGCTTGCAACGGTGGGTCTGTGTTAATTTATATCGGATGAAGTCTGAACCTGAGTCTGAAATGTTGTGTAGCTGGATTACCCTAATGTGTTAACTGTTAGATCTTGTGGCCTGAGTGTAATATAGTTTATCGATGTTTCAAGAAAATACTACACAGTTCAAAATCACTGGGTATTTTCCATTAATCCTGAGCAATCCCATTAAAAAATAGTAGCATCTCGTGATGAACACTTTTTACTATCATCAGAATAGTTTGTGATCTTGTGCTTGTGAGTATGGGAAAGTGATACTTCAGGATTACGGTCAAAGAAACACTGAGTGAAAATCGGTGTATAGGTTTATATTAAAGCTGAAGAAATGTGTCCAGTTTCCTGTATAATACTCAGCCACAGTTATCAACCCCTGTTCTACCTTCTTCATTACAACGCCACTGTTCAGGCATCATCTAGGGATAACCTAGGGTATGAACGCCTCGTCTCAAGTGAAGCCTCCATGCACCTCTGCCCAAAAACATACCCTGGGGCCAGTAGATTGCTCACAAAAGGCTCAGCCTTTCATAGAATCACAGAATCATTAAGGTTGGAAAAGACCTCTAAGATCATCTCGTCCAACCATCAACCCAACACCACCATGCCTACTAAACCATGTACCAAAGTGCCACGTCTACATGTTTTTTGAACACCTCCAGGGATGGGGACTCCACCACCTCTCTGGGCAGCCTGTTCCAGTGCAGAGCCAAAAAGGAAGCGGTCTGAGATCTGGAATTTCATTTGCTTTTGTGGGGGTTCCTGTCTTTATGTAGCAGTTGCCCTCTGCTCGGTGCCGTGCATTGTCTCCAACACAATGGCAGAAATGTACCAGCAAATGGAAAAATTGGGAGAGAGCGCTGGAATTTTATACATAACTAGGAATTAATTTCTTTGTGGTTAGTGGATAAAATAACATGTATTTCCAGGGGCCAACCCGCAGTAAGAGTCGGTGCTTTAGGTCAAGATGAGTTTAATTCAAAGCAAATGAAGCCAACGGATTGACTTCCAGCAGGCTTTGTACCAGACTCATAAAATCCCAGTGCGTTCCACAGCAGAAAGACTGAATAAGGACATTTGTTTCATGGGGAGCCTGTAATATAGACCAGTGTTTGTAGCAGCCTTCTAAATATGCATTTATGTGCGGCCAAGCTCATAACTTTGTGTGTGTGTGTGTATATATATTGTATGTGTACAATTCTGAGTAGAATTCTTACCGCATTAGGAACAATGTCTGTTCTGTTGAACTTATACTATTATACATCATGTGTTTTTCAGCCACCCATGAATCTTGTAACTTTCCACTGCAGGAAAACCTTTGCCAGAAGGAAAAAAAAAATCACCTTGTTCATTTGTTAGTGAGGCTGCTTGTAAAGAGTCCTCCAGAAAGTCAGTTTGGCTCTCCGTCTGACGTGAGCTTTGCTGTGTTTAAATAAAACCTTGGTTATCAATAGAGGTAAAGGCTCTTGTAAACCTCTGTACAAACATGGGTGCCCAGAAAAGTTGGAAAATATTGTTGACTTATTCCGTTATGCCGGGTGACAATCAAATTTGATCAAATCCATTGCTGCACACAGACTAGGCAGCTGTGCAAGGACTGGTGCCTGCACAGCCCGGTGGTTTGGTCTGAGCTTAGCGTATGAAAGCTGGGTCTTGTTTCAGACTCTCCCAGGTGAAAAGAGCCTTGAACAATCTTACGGATTTAAAATGCAGGAACAGGACTTATAGATAAATTTTGCTATCTCAAAATATGGCACAGTCGGTGATAAAACTATGCAGAAAACGACAAAGGCAGAGCAGCTTCGGGACACTAAAGGAATACATGGAATGAAAGTGGTAGCTGGCTTTTAACGTAATAAATGTCTACAGTGAAGCTGTCATCACTGTTCCTCTGCATGTCTGTGAGATCTGGACAATTACAGTCATTAAATTATGCTCTGGAGTTTTTTCCATATGTAGTGTCTTTATGCTCTTGTATAAAATGAGATCCTGGTAATATATCCTGATAAATAAGACAAAGTACAGAACAGCAACGTGTTAGAGCATTGTCTACAAGTCAGCATCAAAACTATGTTTGTCCTGCTTCAGCTCTGTTGTTCTAAACATCTGGGTTGCGTCAGGAGACCACCAGCAGTCATTCATTACGGCTGGTTAAAATACACTGAATGACCGGGCATAACTGAGATGCTACCAAGGCAAGTGCAACGTTCAGCATCGCTCGCGTGGCATCACTTCCATGGCATGGGAGAGTAAGGCACGACTCTCTGGTGGGGCAAAACGTGTGCCCCAGGGCCATGCCGGCCTGTGCAAAAAGCCATTACTGTAGATGTTCAACACCAAAAGTGTTTGAGAAAAACAACTGCAAGAAATACGGAAAGCTATACTGATGCCATGTGTGGCTGTTGACCTGTGACAAGAAAGACTTCTTTCTCATCAAAGAACCCACTAAAAGCAAGTTGGTTTTTTTTTCATTATTCCCCACTTAGTTCAAATATTACAAAACCAGACATTTTTGAGGTAGATTCAGAACTGTCCACCTACTGTTTGCATGTTTTAGGCTACCCCAGTGAAAATAAGGGATTTTACACACGTGTGGCTAGGAAGTACAATTTATGAAGTTGTTTTCTGTGTACATGACGATGAATTATTATGCTCATATTCTATTATTTAACAAAGGATTTGTGATGTCAGGAGAGACTGTATCTGGCAGAAGCAATTAAAAAAAAAAAAAAAAAAAAGAAGGGAGAGCTGGGACGGTTCTAGAAGAGCCTTACTTCTGCAATTCCTGACCACCGCCTGGCTATTTTTTAGAAACTTAAATAAAGTTAAATGCTTTGCATAGCATTTTGCTGTTGTTTCTAATTAAAGAGAGAACTGAAAATTAACACTGAAGCTTCTAGAGCTGTTTGGTTTGATATTGCTGAAACTTTTGTTCCCTGTGACCAGCCTCTCCTGAGGACCCAGGAAATCTCTTAATCTTTATTTGTCAATGTATATTTAAAGGTTGGATAATTTCTGCTTATTTAATAGCTGGTTAGCTCCCTGGCACTAGCTAAACACATTTCCATTAAGGAAAATTTGTGGTTGTGCTGGTCTGATTAACTAACAGTCATTCTCTTTCAGTGTCATTTAAGCTTCATCTCTTTCCTGGCGGATGTCTCTTTAGTTTAAAATTCAGTTCAGCAGGGTTTACTGCAACAAATTTTTAGCAAAGTGTAGCACAATGTCATTTTGCCTTTTAACAGGCTTTTTTTCCTCTTTACTTCCCCGTTACAAAGGAAACTCTTTGAACACGACCATTTCTGGGGGCGGAGAGCAGCAGCACGCTGACGTGCAGGATGCCCGACAACTGGCGATGAAGGTGCTTAACGCAAGGACAGTTCTACAAAACACCATGTGCTTCCCAATGCCTAGGGAGCAGGAAAGGCTTCGGTCTTGTGGAGGTGCACACCCCCCCACACCTTTTCTCTCTTCCACCACTTTATGACCTCAGGAATTCCTGCCAGACCGCAACCTTCGTATAGCGAGCTGGTCAGTTAAGCGCTCCTTAATTGCACCAGAAAATCCTACATGGTTGAGGCGCAGAGCGGCACTGTCCTTATCAGAAACTCCTACATGGCTGAGGCAGGGAGCGAGAGCTATCAGCCATCCCCCGGCAGCCTTGAAACACGCCTCACCTGGATCGTAACCGAGTGGAGCGGTACCAGCGTTACTGCAATTCCAGTAATTACTGACCCGCATTGTGGCTCGGATGGAAATTTATGACTAAAGCCAATCATCTCACGACCCTATAAAACAGCAGGCCTAAGTGAGGCCCTTTGAGCTCTCCTGGACTGCAGCGGGCTGCGGCCAGCATCTCCCTCCGAGCGGGACACCTCTCAGAGCTAGCAAACTCTTA
This sequence comes from Balaeniceps rex, assembly GCA_013401315.1. NCBI lineage: Eukaryota > Metazoa > Chordata > Aves > Pelecaniformes > Balaenicipitidae > Balaeniceps > Balaeniceps rex. Next base: position 23,582 of record VYZW01015943.1, read on the forward strand.
AAGTTTGCTAAAATCGGAGGTCCATTGCTGAAGACCGACAGTGGAGCCTGGGCTGAAACCCTTCACTCCTTGAGGCTCAATCCTTGCCCGTTGAGAAATGCCAAGACATTCGACGTGAATATTCCACTGAACTCGAGGGGCATTTTTAACAGGTATACATTTTATATACATATATGTATTCATGTCTGTGTGTATGCATGTGTAAATCAATTTAAGTAGTCTGTAGATGGATGATCTAATTGCAAAGTGAGTCTTATACTGCCACTAGATAGATAGAGAGATATATATAAAATCCTTATTCACATAAACCTTTGACCAAGTCTGAGACTAAGATTGGGTCCAGCCGTACCTGGACTCCTCTGAGAGAAGGAGTTTAGAAAGCAAGGGGGTCCCTTCTGAACCTCATGACTCAACGGGAGGGTCCCCCTTACCTCCCTACACCCGCAATCTCTCTGTGAATCCTTCTAACTTGAGCGTAACTTAATTTTCCTTTGTGTACTTCAATGTAGTAATAGAGCGAGCCTTGCCATCTTCAAATCTTTAAGTCACTGTTTTGATTAATTTTGTCTAATCACTTTGTTAATCAAGTGATGATTGCATGTTATTAAAATATCACAATCAAATCCTATGATTTGCCACTAGTAAATTGTAAACTGCTACTAAATCAAACTGTGCAAAGCCACTCATTCACGGCAAATTAAGATAATCAGCAGGATTCACAAACCCGTATTCGCGACAGGTCTATATGGTGTTCTCTGAAAAATGTACCGAGTTCACTGGAGGTAACCTGGTCTATCTAGCTGGAGATAAAGAGTGATCTCACCCTGTAAAAGATTGCAGTAAAATGGTGGTAGTATTTCCCACTTCTCCCTCCTTCGGTTGTTATTTGAAAGGCCTAAATATTGGTGTATTTTAGCGTAAGCAACAACCTAAGTGAATTTCTGTATAACCAGTGCTCACAGCTGGGACCTAAATCAAAATCCTAGCTGAAAATCCAATACTGCAAATGGGCTTTTTGACAAAACATGTGAGAATTGGCGTTCCCAACCTAAAAAGATCATTTCCTTCAAACTTCTTCTGTTCCTCATGTCCATTAATATCTAGGAAATGGTCAGAAATACTCTGCCTCTGAACTGCGCGTGAACATTTCTTGATTGCGGGACTAAAGCAAATTTTTTTGGTAAACATTTGCAGTGAGCAAAACAGGTTCTGTTGACTTTTTCAGGAGCTAGCTGTTTGCCTCTGGGCGGAGAGCAAACATGGAAAATTTCAGCCCCACAGGAATTTGAGAAAATTAAGAACAACTGGGTTAGGAGGGCTGTAATCACCGTTGTGGTTCAGCTCGAGCTGCCCCCTTTGCAGTCACCGTTGCCGCAATCTCTGCGTAGTATTAGATATTCCTGCTACGGCGTAAGGACCCTAGTATGCTTTATCTTTGGAAATAAAACTGGGCATGAAGCCAACCATAAAATGGAGATAAAACTGCAGTCGCTGCCTTCCACCCGATGCCAGGTTTGGCGCTGGATCTCACCGCGGTGCAACAAGTGGGGCTGGGGACCTCGAGGCTTGGGGGGGACAGAGACGGGCATTGCTCTCTGCCACCATTGGCTTGTATGACAAATGGGTCAATAACGTGGAAAACAGGTTATTTATTATTTAAAGCTGCAGCAAGCTGTGCAACACAGGTTCAAACTCTTCCGAATGAGTCTCTCTAGGCTTGCAAAGTCACTGCCATTTGCCTTTTAGGCTTGGGTGAAATGCAGATTCGAGAGGTGCCAGTATCTCTGTGTGATTCGCAGTGGGACCGGGATGAGAGAGACAGAAACGGTGTCTGTCTCTGCGAAAACAACAACCAAAAAGTAATCTGGTATTTCTCCCAAGCTTTTTGCAATGTTCACATTAAAACAACAAGTGATACTTAGCCCATTTCTAGACAGAATTATGAACCACGGTCTTCTGGGAATGCTGGCTTGTACATCTATGAAATTGGAATTTGTGCAGACTTGAAAATACACTTGCTTGTAATACTGCCCTTGTTTTCTTTTTCCTGAAGTCTAAAGAGAAAGGTCTTGCCTGCATGTAAAAATTGCAGTGTTATAAATAATTTGTTCTTTCCCTTTCGAGACTGACTGTAAAAATGGAAATGTTTGCTTTCAACCCCGTTTGTTTTCTGTTGACTTAATTTGATAGCTGTCCAGATAAAAATATTAGCTAATATATTTTGACATATTTACTCAGAATGTGCGTGACATCAGCTAGCTGTTACTATCTTAGGAAATGTCAGAGTGATGTCATGCAATCACTTTATTTTAAATGAATTAAAGATGAAATATGACTCCTCTGTAGGTTGTTACACAAAGTGTAGCGTCCGTGAAGCTATAGAGCCAAATCCATTTTGTATGAGCTTATAAGTATTTCAAGTTTTGTTGCAATAGCAGAAATGCTGATCTGGTATCTAATAGATGGGAGAAATAAAGTACAACTCAAACCAGGATCTTCTTCAAGATATTTATCATTGCATGCTTTATAATTTTAACTTATATTTGCTGCCTAACCTGTTTTTCTACAGTCTTGACATTCACGACTACAGCCATCGACTGTTTGTATGACTGATTCATGGAAGAGTATAAATTACCAAATTAATGCCTCTGCATATTTTCTGCACTTAAGCTAATAGTAGGGGAATTTGCATAGGTGACCTCAGTGCCTTAAAACCTGACATAAGTATAAAATAATGAAAATGATCTCACTCCTTTATAGATATGCCCAATTCGTATCGGGAGTGCGCTTAACATTCCTCCATTTGTCCAGCTTTTAATTACCGGGTAATGAAGTTATTCCTTAGTTGAAATAACAGTAATATTGGCTGGCTCAGACAGCTGGGAGGGATATCTAGACACAAACAAAACCAACCGAAAATTCATCCAAACTGATCACGTGTGATCTCCTGTCGATGAGGTCACAGACTGCAAAAGGCTTCAACCCTAAGTCACACATAGGCTTCAAAGAATTAAAAATGACCTAATGGTAGCCGATAAGGCAAGAGCTGTGATTTACTGGTGTTACTGTGTGCTGCTTAGCTTTCTTCTGGCCACCTTCCATGGCCCTAGCTCTGAGGCACGCTTCACTGCTGTATCCCAGACTCAGGGCTGCAAGCCTCACACTTATTTTGGATATAATACTCCTAATTTCATGGACTTCAAAGAAATCAGTGACAGTTTGCTCCAGATTATTTTTTTCTTTTTTTTTTGTTTTTATTTTAGCTGTTATCCCTTTCGCCTACAGCAAACAATTAGTAAATATTTTACAAAGTAAGGAGTTTCTCATCTAAAAATCAGATTTTGCTGTGAATGTTTTTTTGCTGTCTATAGCCATCATCCACCAGGCACTTTGGTTGAATTAGGATGTTCTTATCCATGGGTAAGAACGTCATTGGTCTTGGGCCTCCGTTCAGGTCAAGCAGAAGGAAAGCCCACCAGGTAAACTCAAGGCTGGAGTTACTGAGTCTCTGGTTAGGATGCAGGTGTCTGCAGGTGGTGGTCCAAGTCCACCTGCAGTTCAGGCCAGGGGCTCCCCAAACTCCCTGTCTGTGCCACTGTGCCCTGCTGAACCGATGATCTTGGGAGGTTTGCCCATGGCCTTCAGGTGGTCAGGGCTGTTTGCTCAGTTGGCTCCATTTGGGGCCTTCCTCTTTGCCGCTAGCAATTAAATTCTGCCTCTGTAGGCTTGCTTAGCTCTGGTTTGATGTTTGCTTGCCTGCATAGCTGCAAATATTAATTGCTTCAAAACAGGCCAAACAAAACCAAACAGAAAAGCCTCAGAAGGCCAAGATGCTTTTACCTCCACGTGCTCTGAATAAGTCTGCCAATGACTGATCCACCACCTTCTGCTCATTGGCTTTCCTATTGTACCTTAAAAGTCCACTTTAAAAAGCATGCAATACTACCAGCAGTGTGATATGTATCTCTCAATATTTACGGTGATAGACACTTTCTTCTTGATTTGTAGTGGGTGCAATTCCTTACCTAATGGAGACTTTAATTAGACTCCAAGATAGAAGCGGTCACCGCATGGACACACTTCAATAATTAACAGAAAGGCTGGCAAAGAAGACAACACCCCATTTTTTTCAGCTTCATGAAGATCTGGTGAAAGAAAACTTTTGGTAGATGCCATAGGGTGCCTACAGGCATGGTGCGAAAAATGAGTTCTCAGTAGGATGCGAGAAGAGTTCCCTTCAATTTATTTTGTTATCCAAGTTTAATTGGGGAACAAACTACTTGAGCTTCACTAGAAGTAACTGCATAAGACTGGGGAGTTCTTTACAAATTTAAACACCAAAAAAGACCCTGACTTCATCTTTCTGAATGTGTCTATTTGTACATCGTTTCCTGTCACTGGGCTGAATCCAAAAGTTTGCACTCCCTATGCATTGCTCAAAGTGGATGTTTTAGGTGCGACCAAGTGAGAAAACCAGAGAAACGTCTGCATGCCTTTGCAAAGACCTCCCAGCCTTCCTGCTGTACGAAGGAAGACCCCATAAACTGAGCCACGCGCTGAAGAGCGGTGGAAATGCGTAGCAGGAGGAGGACAGACTGCCAAGGTCACTCGGTTGGCTCTGCTCCAGCTGGGGAAAAGCAGCCGCCTGAGCTCCAGGACTACAGAGAGGTGGTGGAGGCCCCATCCCTGGAAACCTTTAA
>VYZW01015944.1:0-23408 GCA_013401315.1 Balaeniceps rex
AAAGAAAACTCGCGGGTTGAGATAAAAAACAGTTTAATAGTTGAAATAAGAGAATAATAATAATGATAGTAATAAAATTGCAATGAAAAGGAGAACGAGAGAGAGAAACAAAACCCAGGAAAAAAACAAGTGATGCAACCGCTCACCACCCGCCGACCGACACCCAGCCAGTCCCCGAGCAGCGATCGCTGCCCCCTGGCCAACTCCCCCCAGTTTATATACTGAGCATGACGTCATATGGTATGGAATAGCCCTTTGGTCAGTTTGGATCAACTATCTTGGCTGTGCCCCCTCCCAGTTTCTCGCACACCTGGCAGAGCATGGGAAGCTGAAAAAGAAAGTCCTTGACTAGTCTAAGCACTACTTGGCAACAAAAACATCAGTGGGTTATCAGCATTCTTCTTACACTAAATCCAAAACACAGCACTATGCTAGCTACTAGGAAGAAAAATTAACTCTCTCCCACCTGAAACCAGGACAGTTGGGCAGTGAAGTCCATAGCCAGCCTGCTTTCTCTTGTTAAGAGATTTACAGTATTTATTAATTTTCCTAAAACAACCTCTTTCCTCAGGCAAACCTGGCGTCCCTACTCATCAGTGGCATTTCCTAATGACGTGCTTTTTCCTCCTGCAGTTCCCACCATCGCCAGTTGCCCATATCACTGCGAAAGTGGCGGCTGTCACAGACTCGCCTGCGGGCGACAGCACTCCTACAGATGAGTAAGTCCCTTCCCACCCCTCCAGCCAAGCCTGGGGGGGCTACGCGTGGGGTGCTGCCCGGCAGGGAAGGGGATGAGGCACCTCCGCCACCGGTCACCCTCTCACCAGAAACACAAAGAAGTGCTCAGCTGCAGATCTCCTCTGAATGGCAGCTGTAAAACCTTGGTGATTTACAGTAAAGCCATGCTGCTTGCTTCCCAAAGGCAGGGAGAGATCAGCTAAAGGACATGCTGATTGTATCGTCAGCCATGGCTGTTTATACAGCTGCCCCGGTGCCAGCTACAGCTCTGTTTTATCACTAGAAAGAAAAGCATCTAGATTAAAAAGTTAAGTATTTTCCCCTTAAGTAGTCTGTCATATTTGCCCGAAGATTAGAAAAGGTAACTAAATGTTTTTTAAACACATCTTTATTGTCTTTAAGGGTAACTAAGGAACAGCCTGACCGTAGTACAAACGCACTCATCAGTAGACAGTTAAACCAGACACGGATCCAGGTGATATTTGAGATGCCACCATTGCCACATGAGGGACAGTAACAAGCTCACTGTCACAGTGTCCTCACACTTTGTACAGAGAGACATAAACCCCCTCAGCCTGTGTAAGCCAGCATAGCCCCCTCGGCCAGGTGGAGCTCGCCCCACCTGGGTGCTGCCGCATGGTCCCGGGGCTTTGGTGGAAGGGCTCAGCTCTGTCCCCAAGCCACCCACCAGCTTCTTCTCTGTGGCAAACGCTTCAGAGGATGCACCTAGCAGCATTCCCACTTGTAGCCCATCCCCTCATACGAGTGTTCACCCTGATAGCAAGTCAACGAGGGGCTCCAAGAGGAGCGGGGGCAGCAGGGAGGGGGCAGCTGCAGTGTCCAAGCCGCTCTCAGCCCCTGCTCACCCCAGACTTGCCAGTCCCAGGGACAGGCGAGGCACGGACATACCTTTTCAAACAGGCAGCCCTTGGTTTTCAATGGCTAGTGGTCATAAGCAGGGGAGAAGGGCAACGGCGATGAATGCTTTATGCATCTGTGTTTCATTTGCTAGCCACAGGCAGCGCTGGAGGAAGACAGCAGAGTACGACCTGACCCTGCCACCGGGAGCAGAAGCTTCCCTGCCGCTGACGGGAGGCAACCTGTGCGGGACGCCCAGCCTCCTGAGGAAGATGTGGATGAAGCACAAGAAGTCAGAGTACCTGGGGGCAACAAACAGTGCCTTTGAGGCGGACTGATAAGGCTCAGCATCACTTGGAAAGACAGAAGGTCCTTTAGCCAGGACAAGGTGCTCTAGGATCGATGAGGGAACAGACACAGCACAGCTCATCCAGGAAAACAATATCCTTTTTGTTACTTGATGCCATTGCCTCAGAACGGTGGGAGAAAGGCTAACTAAGGTAAAAATAATGAATGTGATGCCACTCACTGGCCTTTCTTTGTTGTGATATACTAAAATCCCAAGTATCCCACTAGAATTACATCTTGACTCAATGATGCTGAAACTACTGCTGGCCCATTCAACATTTCACATGTCCTGTCTGAATCAGCTTGGACTCACAACAGGAAAAGCCTACCAAGAGGTTTGTGTATTCCTGCAAGGCAACAGATCAATTACAGAGTGCAATTAAATCCCAGGGGTCTGCTCGCTGGGTACCTCTGCTTGTCCTCTTCCCCCTTTCATATCACAAGATAAAAACCACATCTTACAATATGCTTGGTTGAATGACATAGTCTAAACATCTTTTCTTCTTCAGTTTTGAAGTTTCAAGACAGGAGTAAAAGATGCAAAAATTTTAAAAGATCAGGTGGGTCAGAACTGAGCAAGTTTGCAAACACACATTTACCAAACTTTGCTATGTGACAAGTGGTTGGTGTTTCAAAGTGTGCTGCCAGTTCAAACTATGAGCAACTGGATAACGTCAAGAGATACTTTCTTCCATAGAACCTGCTTATATATTAACTGAGAGTTAGCAACTTACTCTCTACCTATGTGGTACAGGATAGTTCACTAAGTGCACAAAATACTAGGAGGAAAGAAAATAGGCAAATGGTGCAACAAGGTGACTAAACATGAGATATTTGCATATAGGAGACCTGTGCTTATGGATAGATGGATTTAATGGAATTTGCTCAAAAATTTTTCTCTATTTTTTTTTCAATTTAGAAATTGCTGGTCATGACCCCTTGGGTTTTCCTCTCTCTCAAAAAAAAAAAATTACAAAAAAGGTTTCACCAGTGTTACAGACAATATTATATTAGTCATATATAGTACTTGACTCATATGAGTGCTCTCCTGGTTATTATAAAAGACTTTGGTTTGCCAAAATACAGAACTTTTTAACTGTAAAATTGGAGGAAGTATATCTCCTGTTGCTCATAGTAATGACGATCTTCTCTAATCTAACTGCCAGTGCTCCAAAGCATGAATTAAAAATAAAGGTCTTTCTTACTCTATGATAGAAGCAGAGGAAAGAAGCTCCCATCTGAAACTTGCTTGCCTGCAGCCAGCGTAGTAAAACATAGTGAGATGCCATCATACAGAGTGCCACAGTACCGAGGTGAGGAGGCTCCAGAGCCGTGAACCCACCAAAGGTCGGAACCATACATCGGCAGCGTTAACGGCAGCTACAGCTCCTTCCCCTCCTACCACAACCATCTGGGCAACTTCTGCACTTGGGGTACCTGCTGACTTCACCCACTGCTTGTGTTAAGATCATATTCAACCTGGGCTTAGAAGAAAGCATATTCTGAGTTTCTCTTACAGCACAGGATTGAGGCAGCCTCGGATGACAGCCTGCAGAGCTGTAGGCTCGAGCAGTTATCCCTGGCCAGGGGTTGCCAGCTCAGGGGTACCAGGGTACCACCTGGGTGGGAGGGAAAGGCTGCTAAAGCAGCCAGGTCCTCTGGCTTTGGGGTGAGCAGGGTGGAGCAGCACACAGGAAAGGTTCGCAGCTTGACAATCTGAGCAACCAAAGTGCATGGGATGGGAAAGAAACTGGAGCAGCCCAGTAGCTTTACAGAGTAAATGTCCCCAGTGGCTCCAAGGAGGGCAGCAGGGGACACCTATGTGGGGCCGGATGTGCTGCAGAAGGCAGCAGGATGGGGAAGGAGGTTCTCATTTAAAAAGGTACTATGGCTTTTCATACAGCCAGAGCCAACTCAGTCCAGAGTGTGCCAGGGAGGGCAGAGGCACTAGCCCATCGTAAAATATCTGTCAGCCCTTGTGTTCAGCTGTCCATCAGTGCTTCAGTCACAGGCTTCTCCTTGAGAGGTGCTCAGCAACTCACAGAGGACAGCCTTGCAGCTAGAAATCACACAGACTCTCCCCTTCTCCTTACCAAAGGCAAAAGTCCTTCTCTGGCCCAGCAGCCTGACAGAGGGGTGATTTGCTCTCCTGCTTTTCTTTCTTCCTCCTGGGAAAGAAGGAGAACACAGCTCCTCATTAACCACACACTGAAAGGCCCCAGCTGCTGGCAAGGCAAGGAGAAGAGGTGATGGTTGCTTGGTATTGACCATGCGTCGCCAGCCACGGCATGTGAGAGCAATGCCGCTGCCCGCTGAAGGCTGCACACCTGAACAGCACCAGAGCAGTTTTCTCACAGGGGTCCACCCCACCTTTAAATTAGACCCTGACGCATTGCCCCTGTGTAATAGTCCAGACACCATGACCCTGCCAACGTAGGTCCTCCATGACCGAACCAAGCTGGAACCATGGCCAAGATTTTCCTGAAACGTCTTTTACAAATATCACCAACCACACTACACACCGCTCCCCAACCCATAGAAATCCTGCCAGAAGGTAAACCTAGTAAATTAAGCGGGACTACTCTCTTGCACAGCAATGCATACACTAAGGAGCAGGGAGAATAGTAATCACCAGTTCCCTTTTTTGGTCTCATTCCCTAAGCAAAGCAAAAATAAAGATGATGGACAGACACTGGGAAAAGTCCACTTGCTGCATTTGGGGTAATTAAGACAGTGAGCATTTGTGGTACCTGCCCTTGTAGCTAACGTGACCCATAGAGCATTCAACACACAGTCCAGCGCAGCAAGAGTTTTGTCTGTTGAGAAAGTTGTGTCATAGTATTTAATTTCTTAATTAATAGCTTTAAGCAGTATGAGGATGGAGGCGAAGAGGAGATAATTAATGTTTCTACCTAATAATCGCTGTATCTTGAAATGTGTATTTATGGTTTTCTTATTTATTTAATTTATAATTTGGATCTACAAGAGGAGAGATTTACAAGAAGTGTATTTAATTTCTCTGTGTTCCAGGAACTGCTGTGGAGATTTCCTGCATTGTAGTAGATACCTATTTTGTGGTTCAAATAAAATATGTCCTATTCATAAAAAAAAAAATAAAAGAAACAAGTAGCATGTGGTAACATATGGGTCTCAGTGACTTAAAAGCTTTTGGGAAACATTTAGTGGAAAGTAAAGGCAGGGGTTTTGATAATGAAGAACATGAACACCTGATGGCAAAGAACACAAATTTTGCTCCCCGCAGGGAGAGCCTGGAAGTGTGTTTGTGAGCGGCTCCAATATTTCGTGTGCGGTAGAATTACTGTTTGTTATCAGAGACTCAGAGAAAAGCCCTGGCACTGCCAGCGTTAGATACACATCTACACACCTGACCTCACGAGCATTACAGACACGACATTTAGTCTCACTGCATCCCTGGGAGGTAAGCAGTGTCACCTCCCTCCCTCCCTCCCATCAAATGAGAGCCCCAAGACAGAGGCTCCTCAAGGGTAGCTAAGGCTCTGGTAGAGAATAAACCCCAGTGCTCCCCATCTTCAGTCCTACCAGTTGACAACAAAGTCACTTAACTTACCTCAAACACAGCACGGTCTTTGAAGACCGTGTGCTGAACCACGGCCCAACACGAGGTGGGTCGTACAGGGACGAAGGAGCCCAGGCTAGGGGAGCTGACTCAGGACTGCAAGGGGAAAGACTTTAAGATACAAGAAAGAAAGAAAACATATGGTGTTGACATCCTTCACCAACCCAGACTTTGGAAAGCCCTTCCACTAGAGGATGGCTTGTCCCGCTGCCTGCCACACTGGCCACACCCTGTGCAGCTCTGCTGAAAAGGTGCCACATTTCTGGTCCTTCCATTATGGACAGTCTCTACATTTAAAATGAGCAGCTGGGAGTGTCCTCTCAATGAGTGTCCACACCACAGGACTTGGCACAGATTTTTTCCAGGACGTGGGGTAACAACCTGGCCTCTGCTGGGAACTCTTCTGCGAATACCCAACCCTTAGTCATGTGTTAAAAATATTGGCATGAGTATGGAACAGGATGTGGATATCCAATACATTTTCCAGATGAAAATGTACAGAAAGCAACGTTGGGTCAACTCCAGCACACTGTCAGAAAAATGTGAAATAGTGACTGAAAAAAATAAGTAAACTGTACCATTTTTCCATCAAAGACAGAAAAGTTGTTAACTGTACAGCCGACTGGCACTGCCTGACCCATGTGTATTGTCATACTTTATAATATCTATGAGAAAATGCATTTTTCAGACATGTTTCATGTCATTTTACAATTTTGGCTTCCCCGGAACTAGAGACTAACTGGGGCGCTGACCTGACTCAAATAGACTGCGTGATGACAGTCCATCACATTTACAGTAATTCATATTTCATTTCCAAAAAAAGGTTTCTAATTTCTTCTCACCATTTCAAAAACATCTTTGTGATAGAGCTACTCATTAAAATATCCATCATTACTTTGCATACCACTTTATTTAAATAAACTGTAGTGAATTTAAAGCTAGGCTACTATATAAAATAATTCCTACTGATGCATGAAAAAAAAATCTCAGATATGCTTTGCCCACCTTTCTTCCCCTTTTGCACTCACTTTACAGATCCTGTAGCAAACAGGTTTGCCAGAAGAGTTGATCACAGACACATCGCTGCTTGGGGGAATACCGCACACTTTTCACAGAAAACATTTTTAACTCAAACATTGGCATTTGCAGAATAATTTCACATCTGAGAGTTACCCAGCCAGAAAAGTTGCACTATCAGGACTTGCACACATAAAGAAAAGCGAAACAAGTCAGATTTCTCAGATGAAACCCTGTATGTGAACTCTACAAACAGTGCAGATGTCAAATAGCCATAAATATTTTCTGAGAGATTTTCAAAATCTCAGTGTTGACTCCACAGATTGTTCATGAGTGAGCAGCTCCACCCTACGTGGTATTGAAAACCTTTTTATTAAGTGGCAGAACTATTATTTAAATGAATGGGCACACAGATCACTAAAATAAAAAGTGAAGCATTTAGAAGGAAAAAAGAGGGTTGAATATTTAATCAAGTTAGATGAAGGCCCAGAAAAAACAAGCAGCTGAGCTCAAAGGAGCACATGAAATGGAAGCACATGTCAATGATGCCCCTCTTCTCAGCCATCAGGTTGGATTCACTACAAAAAAAGGCATCGTTTTTAACAGCCTTATTAGTAAGCCCTGTGGAGCAGCCAAGGGCCCCATAGCTGACCCAAAGGCAGGAGATCAGCGCAGACACCGGCTGGTAGCCCCCGGTCCCAGGTGTTTCACCCCACCAGACCTCCCACCCCGCAGGTTCACCTGCCCTAACAGTTCACTCTGCTTTATTTTAGACCAGCATTTTCCTACTGCACCGTCACGGTTTGCATAGTGGTGAAATAGTAAGAGGCAACACACCATCTATTTGCTTGATGCTCCCTTTTTTTTTTGGCGGGGGTGCACTGGACCATAAAGCAGAAGAGACATGCAAAGGGCCCCGTGGCGTGCACGGTCCTTCCCCCCTACCACTGACGAGGCACTTTTGGTGAAGCGAGCCCTCGCCTCCACTGAGGTGTTGTCTGCTCCCTCGCTCTGCTAGCAAAAGCACGGGGGGGTTCAGGATGCAACAGCATCCTCGTCAAAGCGGTTGTCCAAGTGACAAGGACCACTAAACACACAGCAAAAGCTTCAGAAGTTACAGGCTACTTCAGCCTGGGAGTGCAGTGACAAGCCTAGCAAGACTGTGTTTAACTGCTAGACTGCACAGAAAGTCATAGAATCATAGAATGCTTTGGGTTGGAAGGGACCTTTAAAGGTCATCTAGTCCAACCCCCCTGCAGTGAGCAGGGACATCTTCAACTAGATCAGGTTGCTCAGAGCCCCGTCCAACCTGACCTTGAATGTTTCTAGGGATGGGGCCTCCACTACCTCTCTGGGCAACCTGTTCCAGTGCTTCACCACCCTCATTGTAAAAAATTTTTTCCTTATATCTAGCCTAAATCTACCCTCCTTTAGTTTAAAACCATTACCCCTTGTCCTGTCACAACAGGCCTTACTAAAAAGACTGTCCCCATAAGTCCTGCAAGTGATTTTTTTCTAACAGAGACATTAACCTTTCCTGTGAAAACTGCAACCCTATAACTTCTTTATAACTCTGTCCAGAGCCCTCGTAATACTGGGTATCTGACATTTGTCCTTGTAAGTTAGGATGCAAGCAGACCGTTTTATCCGATTTGAAGCACTTTGGATAAAGATTTATAGATAATGATCGCTTATAAATGGGGTTCATCAACACTCAGACTCTTGCAATATCTATTCTTTTAATCACAATGGTAGTATCTAAAAATCCAAGCTTGGCTAATTTTTTTTTTAATCATTTACTTTATAAATAGAAATATCAAGCTACTTAGCTGACAACATGCTTGAGGTGGGTTATCCCATTAGCAGGAGAGACCTAAATATTCTAGGGGAAAAAAGAACAAGAAATAAGCCTCCAATCATTTTCCTCCATGGACAAACCCTTTGATGCAGAAACAACCAGCGGCAGCACGCCAGGCTCCCGTGCCTCTGTGCACCAGCCACACGCAGCAAAAGCAAAGGTCTGTGCAAAGCTGCCATAGGATAGGCAAGGATGTGAATACAGGATACTATCACCCAGCCTGGGGTTTTGCAAGGGAGCCTTTATTTTGTGGCTGTCGCACCCGTCTCTGCTGATGCCTGACTGATGCCCACTAAGGTAGTTGTTCCTTTGAGAGCCAGGCACAAGGCCCTCACCAGACATCGGGGTCTCCAAGAGGAAAGCAGAGATGCTCGTAACTATGTGGTACCTCAGGTGATGCCCTTTCTTCCCTGACCTTTGCCACCTAAAGAAATGAGACAAACTCCACCAGTGTGACAGAGGAGTCACCACACATGTGCAAAACAGCTACGGTCTGGTTGCCACCACTCCAGCACCTGTTTTGCCCCATGACAATCCTCCTTGCGGGTGAGGAGCAAGATCCAGCCATGCAGCCGCTTGCCAGGGACCCCGGGGACTGAGAGGGCTCGGCCCCGGCTGCCGTCCTCCCCAGCCAACAGCTTTACCAGCCGCGCCGCAGCCAGCCCCATGTCCCTCCTTGAACCGGGGAGGACACGCATGTGCAGCGCTTGCGCATCCGTCGGTGCAAGCATGCAGAACAGGGTCTGGCCCGTTTTGCATAGCAGCTGCGGCAGCTGGACACATCAAGGGCCTCTCTGCAGACCATGGCCTCAGCTTCAGCTCCCAGGGTTAAAAATACCTCCTTACTGCATGTGATCACTGCCGGGTGGAGACACACATGTAATGAAAGCTCAACCAGGGAGATCAGCAGAGATGGAAACCAGAAACCCTCTGAATCCAAAAATCACGGGGGTCAGCAGCCTCAGCCCCCGCGGAGGGTCAATAAAACCCTTCCGCACCTGGTCCAGTCACTAAAGCAGGCACCCGTGGCTCTGTGCGGATAGCACGGTGAGGAGGAAGACTGCACGTTCAGGCTGATAACGACCTTTCTGCAAAAGCAAGAAAAACAGCTTATTCGCGCGACTCTTGCTTTTCGGCGTGACCAGCTGGCTTACACCAGCCTTGCCCACTACACAACAGCCCCCAGCAGGCATCTGAAGTACCGTATGAATTACCAGTGCAACCATCTCACGCCAGCACCATCCTGACACGGAGCACGGCTCTAAGAACAGGTCAGCTTCAGACAGATTTGCTCAGCTTTACAATATAACTCCACATTTCATCAGGGAGAAGAGGTCTCCACCTATAGCTGCTGACACACACAGGAGCCTTCAGGTCACCCCGCTAGGCAGGTCCATACCCAGCTTTTGGGGGTGCATCATGCCCCCAGAAACCCTGCAAGATGCAGGAGGGTGCTGGATGCTCTGCCCAGAGGGTGGGCAATCCCTGCCCTTCCTGGGTATCCTCTAATGGAGAGGAGAGGAAGGCAACCACCCAGGCATGCAGAGATAAATGCTGCTTTACCTAGACACAGGCTCCATCTTCACATCTCTCCCTATGCCACCAGCTAACCTAGCTGGCACCATCACCTTCTGCCTCATAGGTCGCTGCATTTTTATTAGAAGAGCATTGGTGCTAGCAGGCTTGCAAATTGCTGTTCCTGCAAGATATTTAAAGGCTCAGCAAAAGCAGACTTCAACAAAATAAAAATATACTCCAGTGTATTGGGTTTGCGTGGCAAGGTTTTAGGAGCAGGGCGGGGCCACAGAGGTGGCTTCTGTGAGAAGATGCTAGAAGCTTCCCCTGTGTCCAATAGAGCCAATGCCAGCTGGCTCCAAGATGGACCCGACGCTGGCCAAGGCCGAGCCCATCAATGACGGTGGTAGCGCCTCTGGGATAATGTATTTAAGAAGGAGGGGAAAAAAAAAACAAACCATGGAGGCACAAACAGCAGCTGGAGTGAGGAGTGAGAATACGTGAGAGGAACCACTCTGCAGACACCAAGGTCAATGAAGAAGGAGGGGGAGGACGTGCTCCAGGCACCGGAGCAGAGATTCCCCTGCAGCCCGTGGTGAAGACCATGGTGAGGCAGGCTGTCCCCCTGCAGCCCATGGAGGTTAACAGGAGAGCAGATATCCACCTGCAGCCCATGGAGGACCCCATACTGGAGCAGGTGGATGTGCCCGAAGGAGGCTGTGCCCATGGGAAGCCCGCGCTGGAGCAGGCTCCTGGCAGGACCTGTGGACCAGTGGAGAGAGGAGCCCACACCAGAGCAGGTTTGCTGGCAGGACTTGTGACCCCGTGGGAGACCCATGCTGGAGCAGTCTGCTCCTGAAGGACTGCACCCCATGGAAAGGACCCACGCTGGAGCAGTTCACGAAGAACTGTAGCCTGTGGGAAAGACTCACGCTGGAGAAGTTCATGGAGGACTGTCTCCCATGAGAGGGACCCCACGCTGGAGCAGGGGAAGAGTGTGAGGAGTCCTCCCCCTGAGGAGGAAGGAGAGGCAGAGACAACGTGTGATGAACTGACCGCAACCCCCATTCCCCATCCCCCTGCGCCGCTCCAGGGAAGGAGGTAGAGAAAATCGGGACTGAAGTTGAGGCAGGGAAGAAGGGAGGGGTGGGGGGAAGGTGTTTTAAGATTTGGTTTTATTTCTCATTACCCTACTCAGTTTTGATTGGTAATAAATTAAACTGATTTTCCTCAAGTCGAGTCTGTTTTGCCTGTGATGGTAATTGCCGAGTGATCCCCCTGTCCTTATCTTGACCCATGAGTTTTTCATTATATTTTCCTGTCCCCTGTCCAGTTGAGAGGGGGAGTGATAGAGCAGCTCTGGTGGGCACTTGGCATCCAGTCAGGGTCAACCCTAATTCAAGTGCAAAATAGGGTAAAAAAATTGCTCTGCTGCAATAAACCTCCCTGCCTTTATAAAGTCGCAGGTATGAATTGCACCACAGCCACAGAGCTGAAACCTTCAACAATGATTATTAACAGAAGATGGGGAAAAATAAGATTCAAAATTCAAACAGAACAGGTATATAATTTACACACAACTCCCGCTGGCCCATTGACTGCTCAATTTTCAGTAGTTCATCTGAAATGCAAAGCTGGCACGTGATGCAGTCATGAAAATGCTGAAGGAGGCTCTGGCCAGTCCAGACCTCTGGGACCATGCCCTGCTGTCGTGGAAGCCTCCTCCACAGGCTCCAGGGGAGGGGGCTCACCCTCCTGCCAAAGGAGAAGCCTTGCCTTCACAGAAGGGGGTCAGCGGTGCAAACCTCAGCACAGTCTGTGTTTAGTTGCTCACGGTTTCGAACTGATGCTTCTGGTACTTTCCATGAGGACCAACATTTTTGGAAGAACCTCAAGGCATCTTGAATGCTTCCTTCCTCCAGGATCTGACAAAAGAGCCAAACCCTCTGCCGTCCAATCTCCTTTTTGATGCACCAGGATAAACTATTTACCAGAAGTTTGGGGTGAAGTTGGAGACAAATGAAGTTATGGAGCCAGTTTTATGCAAGTGATAGGACAAGAGGAACAGCCTCAAGTTGCACCAGGGGAGGTTTAGATTAGATATTAGGAAAAACTTTTTCACAGAAAGGGTTGTCAAGTATTGGAACAGGCTGCCCAGGGAAGTGCTTGAGTCACCATCCCTGGAGGTATTTAAAAGACAGGTAGATGAGGCGCTTAGGGACATGGTATAGTAGTGGACAGGTACAGTTGGACTCGATGATCTTAAAGGTCTTTTCCAGCCAAATGATTCTATGATTCTAAGAGTCAGGTCAGCCAGTTACAGCGGTCACTTTTGTCCCTAGAAATTATCAGGTCAACAGCAAAACCCCTTTGGAGGTTCTCCCACATGATCCACAACAGAAGGAAAACCCCCAAGTCATCTCTTCACATCCAGTTGTGCTCCCAGCTGGAGGGTTGTTAGTTTAAGCAGAATATGTCAGAGAGCAAGTAGCACGTGCACGAACCCTGCAAGAGCCCTCTGCAACATGGGACAAAACAACTGCCTCATAGATGGACGCAGGCAGCACCTAAGAGAAATACTTCACACAATCAAGGAAACCTTCTTGCCTCACACTTGCTACGCAGAGGGTACGTGTTGTACAAAACCACCCATCGACATGCACGTTCTCCCCATGGCTCAACACCCTCTCCCAAAAGACGGTGCAGGCAGGCCGGCAGGGCTCCCTGGGGCACCGAGCCACGGGGTGCCCAGCTTCACCATCTCCCAGCCAGCAACCCTACCACAAAACCACCATCACCTGCTGCGAAAGAAATTGCTTTATTTCCATTTATTTACCATGAGAACACAGGATAAAGTCCGTCTTATTAGGGCAAATGCACACAGCTATTATCAAGTTTTACTGCACCTTGATAACCAGTGGAGACACACAGACCCAGCAGATGCCACACTTAGGGAAGCGAAAGGACTTCCCTCATAAGTTGGAAATAGTGTTACTTGAAGTTACGCTACTGTTGTTTCATAAATATCCTGACAGGATAGCTGGACACGTGTCACTTTACACTTCACACGGCTGAGTAAGAGGGTGCCCCTCACCACCACTGCCACAGATCGACTGTGCGCGGCGACCCACGGTCAGCGTGACACCTCAGGACACCCGGGTCGCTCAGGTACCGCCTGCTGCAGGGGAGGGAAAGCATGCCAAAAAAAGCCCCTGTGCCTGCACCCATGTGAACAGCTGGCTCCGAGACTCCGGCTACGTTATGTTTAGGTGACACAAACCTCAGCTGGTTCTTTAAACCTCTGCGTGGTCCAGATATGCAAACTCCCCACAGGAAACACCGTTTCACACAGCGAGGCGTGACGAGGAAAACATTTCCCTTCCCTCCAAATGCTTTAACACCTTCCAGCACCGTAAGGCATGCAGTTATGGATTTAAACTGCTTTACAAAGTAAAAACTAAATATTTTTGAGTTTCCACCTGCACAGGCTCTGGGCCAAGGCCAGCAGTGCCCCTGAGCACCACTTGGACCAGCCAGGCAGTGCAGAGCGGGGCAATGACCACAGCCCTCAGCTCCCCCGTTCATTTCAACGCCTCACCAGCCTTTCTGGACTGAAATCCTTCTTTTTCACTGCGTCAAACCCAAGCAGATTTTTTAGCATCACTGCCTGACTACTATTGGCTATGAGGGGGAAGGCACAGAGGGGCCATTTTCACAGAAAAGCATCCTGAGCTGGGAACAAGTCTGACAACTAACCCGCTGAATGAAAGTCAATGCTATAGAGTAAAGCTTTGGAGGTGGCTGAAGGTCATTTTTTCCAAGATCTGCGTTCCACCTGCTTTGCAGCTGTCATATTGCTTAAGTAAATCAATAGCTGATAGCTTTATTCATTTTCAGTAAAGAGTCAGAAAGACTTTTCGTTCTGGGGTTTTTCATAGAAGAAAAAGCGAGGTCCATAATCCTTACTGCAATGTGATCACATCTATCCTCCCATCTATAACACACTTTACGAATGAAAAAACTGCAACAAGCACTGCCTGCAAAATATTCTGTCCGTAGTCATTAGACCAAAAAAACCCACCACATCTCCCAAACGCTCTCTCAGAGTTCCCAAAAAAAAAAAAAAAAAAAAAAAAAAAAAAAAAAAAAAGGAAAGAGATACGAGGGTACAGTGGCAAGCACTTTGGTCCAGCCACCACCTGAATTTCAGGGGTCTGTGCATGTAGATTCAGCCTCAAACCTCATGACATCTCTCCTGAGCAGGCAGATCCACAGTCCTGCTGATACCGGCACTTGGGAGGCACACAGAGATGCTGGCACTTGAGGCTGCCACTGGTCCTGCTCGCTTATCTCCAGAGATTTTAACTAAATTAATATTATCTTTTTTCCCCCATCTTATCATAGTCAGACCTTGCACACTCATAGTGAATTTTTCCAACATTTTTAATTATTATCATTTTTGACTGTTTAAGCAGGGCTGGCCCCAAGGACCTTCGCAGAACACACCTTTGCTATGAATGCAAGCAGCCTCTAGCAACAGAGTTTGAAGGAGGTAGAAGGACGAGGTAGACCAGGACAGCTGCCGACAGCTGGACCTGCTGCTGGCTTTTCCACCTGCAGAGCTGAGCCGCCATGGGGCAGGGAGGTGGGCTGGAACAGGGGTGGCTCGAGCTGCCCTTGTCGCAGAGCCTGGCACCAAACTGTGGGAAGCTGAACAGGATCAGCGGCTGCAGGTGCTTCTCCCCTGAAATTGCTCTTGCAACCACTAAACCCTTCAGGGCAACATTTCTCTTCTTACCTTGCTGTTACCTGCTCACTTAAAGCTGGAAATGAGAGAAACATGCATGCTTACTCCTGCCTTCCCCAAGGGCGAGGAACACAATGCTAACCCTAGCAAGGGCCAGGCTGGCTTATAAACACAGACCCTGATGAGTGCCGGGCAAACCTTTACCAGCAGGAAACATTAGATGTAAAAACTACTGACAGCGTCTGTCATGAGCTGAACTGAGGCTCTGGACCTAAAAACTCTCTTGAACATGATTTCCAGAGGTGGATTCAAACTCTGCAGCAATTTACAGACATGTTGGTGAGGGCTGTTCTCTATACGCATGAGCTGGGAACACCTCAGGCACGGGGAAATTCCCCCCACCCTGTATTTTTACCCACGCTTGCTACTGAGCCACTACTGAGGGAGGGAGTCAGATGCCACCCACCATCACCAAGCCCCTTAGAAGATCTTCAGGGGGAGAAGCATCTGCTGCCAGCCAGCCCTGCACCGCGGCGAGCACCGGCTCCCCTCTCCGGGGTCAGTACCGACAGAGCCCCTGCTCCTGCTCGGACCTTCGCCATCTCCAGCTGCACCCTGAAAGCACGACCTCAGGTGACCCAGGCCACTTTTGCCATTTTTCCCCAGCCGGCTGGACAAAAGCAATGGAAGATGTAATACGTTTTACACATTTGCCCAAAGCAATTAGCAACAGGCTCTCGGTTGAGGGGCTGTATTGTCACACTCAGCTGGAGCCAGCTAAGCTGATTTGTCCGGGCTCGCAAAACTCCCCTTTCACAGGCCAGTGACTACGGTCAAAGGACAAACTGACAAGGTCCCATCTTGGCCCCAGCTGCCAAAAGGTCCACCCCCTCCACCTGGCCCTGCAAGGAGGTGGGAAGTCTTGAAGAGCACTGGGTTTCTTTCTCCCTCAGGCTCCCTGTTGGACGACCAGGTCCATGCTGGAGGAGTTGCCAGCCTCCCTCACTCTCCTGTCCCGGGCTGAAGGTCTTGCGCCCCGGCCTGGCTTGCCAAGTTGCTAAAACATCTGTGCCAGCACTGCAGGCCAGTATTTGCAAACTACACGACGTAAAAACACAAGTGTAACCATTGCTTACTGCTGGCCAAGGAAAAACACTTGTACTCTGGTAAGCACAAGCAAGGGCACAAAAGGAGCATAAACTCAGCAAACACAGGATGCTCCATACCCGGTCACTGCAAGTTCACTAAAGGAGAGGTTGTATTAACAACAACAACAACAAAAAAAAAAAAAAAAAAAAAAAGCTCTCCTCTTCCCGCCAAAAATTATGCGGCAGCAGGTCCACAGAGTGTCTGCCAGATGACCTGCTTGTCACACTCATAATTGCTTCCCATCTGGTGTCTGGAGCACACAAAGCCTGGCCGTTTGCCAGCGCAGGACGACGCACAAACTGGCCTACTTCTGGTGACACAGGCCCTCCAGACACCGCTGATCCGCTCCTACGGCTGAGGAGAACGTGGCATTCATTTGTAAATTGCCGGCGGCTGATTTATCCAGCTATTCGGGCCCGCCGCTCAGCACAGCTAACACGCTTCCCCTTTGCTGCGTGGCGCAGCCCGAGCCCTGGTGCCAGTGCAGTCCTCTCTGGCACCGAGTTGCCATGAACATATGCTTGCTGGTGCGAGAAGTAGGCAAACAAGGACACCGTCCTCCCCGTACGCTGTCCTCCCCATACGCCACTCAGCTTTAAGATGAGCGCATCAGGCCAACTCATCCCTACATGTACATGCAAACACATCCTCAACAGCTCTGATTCACAAAGCCGATTGCTTTTCCAAACTTCGTCTTTCCATCTAATGTATATGCATAGCTCATTTTGTTCATATAGCTCCTACAAAGACTTTTGAAGCACCTTATATCACTGCTTATGAGCGCGGTCTTTCAATGAGCAGTTTTCTCTGGGTTTTCTTTGCCTGTTTTATGGGTTTGTTCTACTGATTTTTTTTTTTTTTAATTATTTTTTATTTAATGCCTGCTGGTGTAAGAACTTGATGCCCTCAGAAAACTGAGCAAATATTTCTTAACCTATGGGATAGACCATTTTAAAGCAGAGCGCACAACACGCGTTACAGCGTGCTCTAAAGTTCTGTTGGTTGTGCAACAACCAAACATCACTTTTACAAGCAGTAACTAAGATCAAGCAACTGGCCAACAGTCGGTGAGGAAGTAAATGCTGAGTAAGCAGAATTCTCCCTCCCCAAAAGACAAAAGCACCCTTTCCCCTCAGACTATGACATAGGGCAGTTGCAGATGTACATCACTGTCAGCTGATGCACAGCCCATTCCCATCTTGTGTATGCTAAGGCCATTAACATCCATCTTCTCTGTAGTCAGAGGGTGTGAAGACACAGGAAATCAGAAGTCAGGTAAATAACCCAGAGGACACTCTAAAAATAAACCCAAAGAAGAAACCCAAATTTCTGTAAAAAGTAGTAGCAGGTAGACAGAATTCCCTTTGCAATAGCAACTGGGGTCATACAGTCCAACAGCAGGCACCACCCGAGGAGTCCTTTCATTTCTGTACCTCACAAAAAACACACAGCAATGAAGCAGAAGAGAAAATGAACTTAAAAAAAGAAAACCAAACCACCAGTGCAAGGTGATACCAAAGAATGCCATATTGCACATCTCTTACTCCCGGTGCAAACAGAAGCTGCACTATTGAGCTTTCTTCATGATCATTAAGGTGGAATACAGTGGGTATGAGCACTCAGATTTTTACTTTATACAAAAACGTAAGATTATGCATAAATGTCCAAAGCTTACCTGTTCTTCCAACGCATCGTGCTAGCAGAACTACAAGGATCCTATTGTTCCCTTCAGCCACAGGGCAAGAATCCAACCCACTCAAGGGATAAGCTGTCTGTCTCCAGGGGAAGCCACAGAGACCAGTATGCTGCAGCTTCAAGAGGGACCAACCTTTTGGCTCAGTTGGCACAGAAAGAGTAATCCACAGCTTCCTCATGAAAGTAAGCATTTAAGCCTGTAAAGCTTCAGCTTATCCAAGGTCAAGGAAACATGAAAAAAAAATTAAATGAGGTCTAGCATTAGAAGACATCAGTGTATTTTCTGCCTAGGCACCGAACCTTTATCTGAATGTTTGTCACAAACCCAAATGCAAGAATCAATTCCAGTTTCAGAATTTTTGTTGTTTGCATTGTGTTGGACCTTGGTCACAGGTATGGTGCAACGGTGGACCATTAGTATCGGGTGTTAAAATTCTTATTTCATGAAGCTTGATTCACTCACAACATTGCATCAGTTTTAGTTTGGTGCAACTCTACTAGAGTAAAACCAGAATAACAGCGGTAGGAACTGGGCTTATTCTCACCAATCACTTCCTTAAAGACCATTTCTTCCAAGTAAAAGCCAGGCCCATGAGTAGAGCTTCCAGACTCTTCATATAATCAAACCTACAGTTGTAGTTCCTTCCAAGTTTGGCTTACTGGCTGTCCATCTGCTCTACGTTCTTTCACTGAGCAAAGTTGACATGAAAAAATGAACTAGTCGCATCATTAGAGACTTTGCTTTCATCTACCTACACTTTGCCCCGATCTCAGACATCAGCAGCCAGCCACAAGAACAAATGCTCTACAGTCAGCCCAGCTTGCTTGTCCCAAGCGATGGAAAACTTCACGCATGCAAACATGAGCAGGTCTGCAGGATATTCATACAGTGGCCTGGCTGTGACAGCCAGAACCCCAGCAAAGCCCCAGTAACAGTCACAGTTTGCCTATACAGCTTAAAGCTAGGTGATACAAATTACCAGGACATATTTCTGAAGAATTGGCTTGTGTTAGTCCCTCTTGTCCTTTTCCTTCAACAGACTATCTTATTTTAATTGTTTGCCATTTATATTTTGTCACAAAACTCGGAAAGGCAATAGATATTATCTGTTGAATGCCCATGTTTCTAGCAAAATAACAGAGTCAAAGTCTAACACTAATTCAGATTAATACATGTTTGTGAGTACTAGTTAGGGGGGAAAAAAATACCACACTGCGCAGCTTACAGTTGCATTTATCTCCCAAGACCCAGGCACACATACTAAGATATTACTTCTACCATACAAATAAAAGGAATGTAAAAAAGCTTTACACTAGCAACGTTCTTCATCCCTCAAACTTGTCTCCCATACATAAATATTTGTGTTAAAGCTTTGAGAGACAAATGCAAACTGTTAACCAAATACAAGTAGGCTTACAAGTAGGTTGGCTTGAAGCATGTATGGTCAAGGGACTCCATCCTGCTGTGTAACCTGCTGATTCCCACGATTGCTGTTGGTCTCTGCCCGGTCCAGAAAAGGTAGGTTTCTCGCACTTTCACATGCACACATACATACATGTTGCTTTAACAAGCACCGAGGGCTTAAGTTCTCAAATAAAAGGCACTTACAGTAACCTGGTACATAGATGCTTTATTTCTGACATTAATATGGTCTGTATCGTATGTGAGATTCTCTTACATAAAAGAAAAGTTTGTAGTACAACAAAAACTAAGATAAACAAGGCATTTGTTGCACATTATGTCAAACCTTAAAACAAAAATATGGAGTAATATGTATTTAGGTTTCATGCAAGTTTGGCTGCTGCATGTACAATCTACTTATAAACTGAAAGAAATGCAAATGCACGCAACATTCAAAAAGTAATAAAAGATGCCTGACATATGAAATATTAAAACCTTCCTGCTAAAGCAACAAAGTAGGAGTTAACTGAACGATCCAACCAATACCGACACAAATTAATACTACTTACCATAAATCTATGCTTAAAATTGGTATAGGCAGTTTTGGAGATACCACTTCTACTGGAATATATCATCCAGATTCTAGATATTCATTCTCTCTCAATGTCTTATTTCATTTTTTGTGAATTAAATGCTGTCTCCAGCATTAAGTGTTGCTGTTAAATCCATTCTGGTAATGCACACCTAAATCTAGTACTGCCAAGAATTCCAATTGCCTCCTCCCAGTTTTCACAGGTGAGTAATCTTGGCATGACAGCTATTTTCTGATCCCCTTGCTTATATAGGATTCCCGCCCCTTAACATTTTGATGTGAATTAAAAACTGCTAAAAATGTTTATGCCTACTAATATCATGGCCAGACAAATATTTAATATCAAAAAGCTCCTAAAAATAAGGATTGTATAAGCTTTGAGATGTTTAAAAAAGTTTAATAACCCATTACCTTCCTTGTGCCACTCATCACGTTAAAATTCTCCATTAATAAATTATTCTCTACCATCTTTGATATTAAAGTGATAGGAATACTTTCCACACCCTGCATAGTACTGGTTGATCTCATAAAGTTAACTAGAGAACCTGACATCATTTTTGTAATTTTACATACAGTGCATATGATGCTCGCTCTTTCCATCTCTCATAGCAGCAAGCCGATTCTGCCACTATCTGTAGCAGCACACCCGGGAGTGGAGAGGAAGAGTGTTTGAATTATAAATAACTAAAACTACAGTGTACAATTCTATTTACCTGTCAGTATTTGTTGATAGCACACCATTATAACTTGCTCGAAATTACCTACATAAAAATCTCTACAACAAAAGCAAACCAAAACATTCCTTCAAAAAAAAAAAAAAAAAAACACATAAAAGAAGTGCAAATACCTAAAATAGGCAACTAAAGCAACTGTTGTGACCTGTATACCTTTAAATAAGGACAAAGATTTTTCATAAATAAAAGAATGTTCTCTTTGCTCTTCAAACATTTAGTAAGTATATAATGGTCAAACTTAAGTGCAGACAAAATTGTTTTGAGATCCAAGGTGCCAAGTTTCTTTAAAAAAAAAAAACATTAAAATGCATTAGTTTTTAGTTCCTATGCAGGACAAAGTACTCCTGGGTCACATATAGGACCCCACCATTCCTTTCTAAATATATTTAAACAAGGTACAGGAACAGTTGCTGTATAATACAGGTATACCTTGTAATTATTTTGTAGACCAACATGATTTAAGGGTTATAGTGCAATCTTTATGTAGATGTAACATACAGTATAGATTTGTACACTTCACCACTGTAATTCTTCTGCTATTCCATACTTTAAACTTGTCCTTTTTTCATTTTAGCTGTTTTAACAGGAAACAACGTTGGCTTCTAGACAACCTGCATACANACCACTGTAATTCTTCTGCTATTCCATACTTTAAACTTGTCCTTTTTTCATTTTAGCTGTTTTAACAGGAAACAACGTTGGCTTCTAGACAACCTGCATACATATAAATATCTACATTTAAGCTTTAAAATGAAAATAAATTATAAAAACAGACTCCTTTCCAATTTACAAAATTTTCCCTGTTCCTACATACTGTACAATACATTCAACAATCATCTCATTTTGAGATTTATGAAGAAAATACTGATGCTTTACACTAAAACCTAATTCACCCCCCTCTGCCTACTTCTAGTACCGTTTGCAAATAAATATATTTAACACTGTAGTTAATTTCATTGTTTTGCAGCATACCAAAAAATTAGTAGTGCAACTTTCTATCCTTCCTTTATACTCCTTTCCATTGTGTTTCTTTATATACTAGAAAAATGCTACATAAGCAAAAGCACATTCAGTCATGTATGTTGCTCATTTGGAAACCAGTAACAACCTATAAACCTACTCTATGTTGAAAATGCACTAACAGAAAAAAAGCAATGCAAGTCAAAAGAATAAATATGAAAAATAGACCTAAAAACTCTATGTTGTCAGTACTGCAATGTATTTTACCATTCTTTATCATATTTCAGGGTGTTACTTTTTTAATATTTAAAAAATTCATTGCAGAACTGTTTGTACTATCCCTTCGTAGAGAATACGAGAGCTTCGTGTCTGTTCTTTGTCAGTCAAAAGAAGAAAGGAAGCTTTAAGGTAGCTTTAAGGTTTCCCTTGGCAGACTGTCTCAAAGTAAAGACTTAATTCACACGTATTGTGCTGGAATTGCCTTCAACATTGTGTCAGTTTCAACAGAAAGAGATGGCTGTCAGCTGCAGTGACCATCACAGTATCAGAGCCCTTGAAGTGCTGTTGGTAGCTGTGTATGTGCTCAGGTATTTTCTTGCTTGTTCAGTCATGATAAGCTGGTCTTCCGTTTTTCCGTAAACAACCGCTTCCCATTCACAATTTGACTGCATAAAATAAAATTCAATTAAAAAGATTCTTTTAACGAACTAAAATACTTGAGCAATTCTTGTACAACCTTTCAGAGTAATAAATTAGCAAAGTCCAGCAATACTGTATTTTACTGAGAAGGACTCAGTTCTACAGTACAACACCTAGAAACCTGTGACAAAGCTCCCTCTCCACCCCTTAATTCAGCTCCCCAGCAGCGCATCTGTGTTACGCTTTAAGTTCTAACACACAAAATGAAAAACACTCTTAAAAAGAGACTAGTTCAACGATGGATACATAAAAGGGAAGTTAGTTAAGTCATCTTCTCTTTGGATATCTTCCCCTTTAAACATGCTAAGTTCAACAGTCAGAAAAATACATTATTGACAGCTGTCTGGAGACACCAAAGAAGGCAAAATGGTTTGGCAGCTGAAAAAGAATACAGTGGAGGACTTCACTGAACCAAAGTGGCAGCTGTGGGAGAATGGTCAGATGTCTTGGGAATATATTAGAAATGGCAAAGGAATTAGGAATAAAAATAATGAACGGAAGAATAATTGAGCCACTAGTGCTGCTTCTTCCATGAAGCAAACCCTTCACCTTTACATGATTTATTGAATCTCAAACTGATTGTAGCAGCTCTAAATTGGACCTGATGCTAGCAGATTGTAGCATAATGAAGAATGCAAGATTCTCTCTCTCCCACATTGAGCTAGAAACTGATCCAAAGGATCAGTTCCACATATAGATGTACAGAGAAAATTAGCCATTTGAGTTTCTCTATAAATTTAGCAGGACTTGATTCATGGAAGGGACTTGTGGTTAGAAAGGCCAGTAAACTGAGAGGGAATTTCTCAGGGGAAAGAGCAAAAAGAGAAAGATGGTTCAATGAGAATATTTGTGAGTATAGTATGACTAAGCTCTCCTTTTAAGTATTCTTAAGAGCATAGTTCTGGGCCAGACAGATGTATTCACCTTTGCTGCAATTCACAGCAGTTAATTCTTTTTTTTGGAATATCACAATTAAATGAAGTTTGTTCTTCCTTCTCATAAGAAAGGATCAGAAAGTAATACTGTTGTCTCTGTACTTAAACACACATCATCGTTAAAGCAATTAAGTGGGACATGGAAGATCAGGCTCCAGGTGCCCTGCCTTGTTTTTTTTTTTTTAATTAATACAGAGCTGTAGATATTCTGAGAAGGCACAAAAACTTTATACATTAACTCCCTAAACTGGAACAGGTACCAAGTTAGGACAAAAAGAATCTTTCCCTAAACCTGGTGGTCAAGACGCACACAGAGGAAAAACCAGGTTCCACAGTTTTAACAGCATAGAAAATATACAGATGTACAAGAACAGGCACGTTACAAGAACAATTACCAAACAGAACCTGTGAATGAACTCTGCTTAATGAATCCCAATGGGCTTATTATAAAGTAAGCACCAGCCAAATTTGAGAAACTTAGGTGCTATAGAGGTTTAGTTTGGACCAAGTCAAGTTTTCTTACTGCTGGACTTGGGTACCCAAACCTGTTTCGTAGGTCTACC